>NQLW01000868.1:133004-198643 GCA_002312845.1 Kalanchoe fedtschenkoi
CGGATCATGAGGAAAATGAAGAAGAGCATGAAGCAGATAGTGAAGAGGACAGCTCACAAATAGTTCCTGAATCTAAAGAATGGGCTGCAAATAATGAGTCACAAAAGGGTACTTCTTTTTCAAAGCAGAAGATCTGGGAGATGTCGTCAGGTGACGGTGATAATTTCCGGCATCAAGGCAGCATGGGCCATGGCTGGGACAACACAAATGCCAGTTCAGAAACCCAAAAATTCTTTGACAGTGATTCTTCAGTAGGTAAAAGCAGCAGAAAGGATGAGCGCCCTCACTTGAGGCACGGAAGCAGCAATGGAAGAAGCTTCTGCTCAAATGACAGCGGTGAAAATATCAGCCAAGGATCAGAAAATGAGAGTGTTTCTTCTTCAGGACGCAAAAGTGGCAGGGGAAATCACAGTGGAAAAAGAGCCTACTCTATTCACAAACTAAGCAAAAAATTCAGTCGCAAAAGTAGCACCTCAAGCCATGGAAGTAACAGAATGTCCCAACGCGAATACGCTTGAGCAGCTGCAAAAAAGCCACACATACACCATTATACATACCTTTCTCCATGATGAACTATTTCCTTTGCATATATACTTTTACCATTATACATACCATTGCTGGCAGAGAGGCATTCATCTCTTGATATCCTTACTCTCATCTGAAGTTCAAGCAATATTTCAAAATTTGAACCAGGATCAGAAGCAAGGTAATCCTTCACATAAATTCTTTTTTTCTGGTTTCTTACTTTCCCCTTTTTAATATGGCAGCAAAAATTCCTGTGTAGCCCTACGTATATATGTTATTATATTGGTTGAGTTGTAACTTGTAACACCATCTGGAAGGGAAGACGCTGATTCTTGTATACTGTATATTTTTATGATACAATGAGACATGGTCGTCCTGATTCAATTTATAATAAATTGGGTATTATAGACTAACATAAACTACAAGATGCTGCATAGAGACTGTTGTTGTCAGGGAATGTGAAATATTTATCACTAAGCAAGCAAATTCTCCCTATGAATTATTACTTTTTATATTCTGCACACAGCTTAGCCAATGAATCAAGTAGGATTTCCAAGTGACATTGTGCCCTTGAAAGTTGACAATATAGAAACTGGTATATTGAAGTTTAACATATGGAGTAACAGGTTCCAGATGACCTGATCATTTCTTGACTGATGCAAGCAGTGTCTCCTTATTAATGCAGTAGAAGATCAAGCATTAGCCATATATAATATTGATTATGTAGTGAGAAAGATTCAAGGAATGAAATGGATAGAGATTTAAGCAAATAGTCTAAAAGGCTAAAAATCAAAGGAAGAACTTTCAAGTGCAGCTCCATTTCATGCTCGATGATTCGATCTTAAGCTGATGTGACCAATCTCCTTGTCGAGTTGTTTTTTTATTTTCCTGCGACTCTTATCTCCCTCTTTATATAATGCACATTTGGTGTGCAGTTTTCCAAGATATCTGGATTGCTCCTTTGATTTCAATAGGTAAGAACCAGAGGGATTTCAAGAAGGGTCAGTCATTGTGATACGCCAGTGCTAGCCAAATTTACAGTTGTGTAATGTCAGAAAAGGCTACAGAGGTGATAATAGTTTCAATAGATGATAGTAAGAAGATTACCGATCAAGCTTTTAAATGGGCAATCTGCAATGTGGTTAAGCCAGCAGATTCCCTCATCTTACTTGCGGTTCTCCCTTCTCGCCCAAAGAGAGCTAGCCGCTTGCTCTCTTGTAATATTCGCAACTTTGTCTTTTCATTCCATTTGATGGGTGGAACATGGGCATCATAGCATATTTTCAGCTAGTTTGCTAATGAGCTGACATGTAGTTGACTTGTTGTAGTCCTGCTGAGAAAATTTGGGATTGGCATTTGGCAATAGTAAGAAAACTTCTTTTGCAAGAGAATTAAAAGATGAGTCTGCATTCCTAATAAATCATAAATGCCAAAGGATGATGCATGAGCATAATTGGAGCGCATTTGAAAATGTAAGTAATCTATTGATTAAAAATATAATATTATATTATTATTATTTTATTTTTTTTAAAGAGGATCGATAGTGGTTCCCCACTTCCCCCTTGGTGGCCAGGGGCCGCACTCCCCCTCCACTTTGATAGTGTACGCCCATAGTCATTGCGGGCCAGCTCACGCGCACCTCCAGTGTATCTAAACGTAAATGCGGTACCAACAGGGCTTGAACTCAGGACTATAGATACTTAATACTTTGTTATTTGTATAGATCCATACAAAGAAGAGAAACCGCTTGGAGCATCAACGACTCAATGATTTGGTGTACATCCAATATAATCGAAAAATTGAATCTAGGTTCAAGAAGAGACGTGAACTTGGAAAGTAGTTTGATCCTTTAGTGCACGTTTGGTACGCCGTATTATCTATACATGTATTATTAATACCCGTATAAATAATACCACATATTGAGGAGGTATTATTAATACGGTTTCCAAAGGTAAATTTTCCCTTCCCGCATTATTAATACGTATTCCTATTTTGTACCAAACACATCATCATGGTATTAATAATACCATCCCGTTCCTAATACATGCTACCAAACGGGGGCTTAGTGTTGAAGGACTTTCATTGGAGCAATGAATGGGTTGATAGCTCCATACGGCAAAGGGAAGAAGAGAAGGCAATTCTTCGAGAGCTTGATGACTACACTACTCATAGAATATATCGAGACACTACGCCCATCACATATTGTCGCCGCGATCGTGTTCATATATCTTCTTCCTCTTCGAACCCAACATTTGAATCTGATTCTATTGACGACGAAGATGTTGATGATGATTATGGATTGGAAACTGATAGAATAAATGAAAGTAACACCTGGAGTAGAAGAAGTAGGATACAATTTAGAATTTGATGAGTTCGATTTATGAATGTTTGTTTTTAATTTTGTTATTTTGACTAATTTTATTTAAATTTATTTCATATTTTTGGTTGTTAATGTGTTTATTAGATATTACAATTGATTAATAAACTTCACTACATAGAACAATAATGTTTTTATTATTTTACTTCATGTATGTAGATGTACATATATATATTAAATACATCTTGAACTTGAAAACGCCATAACGACTTGAAACGACAAATCTTCCGCCATGTCAACTAGTCGCCCTGACGGTATCTCAGCGTCGTGACTCGCCGAGACGACATGGTAACTATGCATCTTACTAATTAAGACAGGCTCTTTTTTCACCAAATCAAAAAAATGCCACTTACCTGAAGTCTCTGAGCCACAGGTTCATACTGAAGTGCAAATTATATCTGCTCCAGAAACAAGATCTGTCTCAACAAAAGTGCAGGAGTTAAGAGCAGCCTGGATTATTCTTGACAGGCATGTAAACTATCACTATAGCAAAACAACACTGCCACCCTATGGTGCTTACACTTAACTAATTTTCTCCATTAAAGTATTGCAGGCAGTTAAAGAAGGAAAGTGATTCCTACTTGAAACATTTGGATTTGAATGCAATCCTTATAGATCACCAGCCTGTTCCAAAACTGCTCAGAATAGTTAATTTCTCCACAACACTGCTCCAACCACATGGTCTGGAAAACAGCAATTCAACTACTGAAAGTATATCCATCTCAGACGTTGAAGTTTCTGTCAGTGAAGATTGAAGAATATGAAACATATATTAAAGGTTCACTGGCGAAACTCATTGAAGATTTGAAAAGCCAGCATCAACGGGTGCTATAAACTTAATAAAGGCTGCCAGCAAAGAGACCACAGGGAGTACATTCTCCATGCATCTGAGCATACAGAACTACAATCTGACAGAAGCCACTCAGACAACCAGCATATATTATCACCTAAACCTGGCAGTGTTCAACAACTAGCAAAACCTCCGATTTTCAAATAATGCAACTAGGTAGACTACTAAACTAGCATCTTAAGCAGTCTCTCTCACTAAAATCAAACCGGCAATACTCTAGGAAGCAAGCTGGCATTCTTAATAGCTTGTGATCTAAGCAACCTCACAGCAAAGGAGCACAGAATGGCAAACTCGAATACATAGAATAAAAACCATTCATTCCTGAACTCTGAACTGAAACTTCTTACATAATGTTACAGCATTATGATCAGGAGAGTGCTTCATCATTTAAATCATTTTACGAAGATATAGTTGAATCTAGATCAAAATAGCTGTCACAGTGAAGAAAGTGATTCCACATAACTCTCTATGCTGTCAACCAGCGCCTCCAATACTGAACTGACTTCAACATTCGGCTCCTGAAAATCATAGAAAAGAGCACCTGTTTCAATGTGACGTGGCCTGAATAGATAAAAAATGCCTACAAATGCCCTCTTGTCCATCAAACATAAAACCAACTCAGGTAGTCATATTGTAAAATGTAAAAAAACATAGTCTTCACACTGGGACATCAGCCGAGGATGTTAATCTTAAAGTGATATAACTGCCAACTTCAACCTGTTTCGCACCGCTGCTAAAAGTCGATTAATTCACATTGTCGCTGAGGGTTGTTGCCGGATACCTCCGGCTGATCAAAACTAAATTGTCTGTGGAAAAGGATCCAGTGTGAGTAGAAGATGTTTCATGAGAGAGTTGGATCACAGCTGAAGAATTCATCGCAATGGAGAAAGTGCTCCCATATCACTTTCATGTTGTCTTTAAGCAGCTTTGGAATCTCATTGCCTTCAGCATTCGGATCCTGAGGTCAAAAAAGATGAGTTACACAAAGAGGTGAACAACCTCGTTTTGAGAATACGGTAAAACATGTTTCGTTGATACAACATGAATTAAACTTGCTAGAAATAAACTTGTTAGCCAGGGATGCAAGCGTACCTGGAGTTTGGAAACGATTTCTGTCAAATTGAGCACGACTTCTTTAGCAAACTCCCCAGTTGAAGTTTGGTAATCAAATCGATCCACATCCCTCATCCTAAGCCTGAGCGACGAATTTCTGTATCCTGTGCACTTGTTGTGCCACACCCGGATCACTTTGTACCGTCCTTCTGAACAAGCCATGCCTGACGGCCACCTCAACCCACCCTTCATGTTTGGGTCCAGAACCGCAGAGCTGATTAGGTGACTGATGCTTTGCTTCTCATCGTCCTGTAACATCAGCATATATATTCTATTAAAAATAAATAAATCAATCATAAGTTTTAATCATCAAGCCCTTCTTGGCACATCACGGTGTAATATCTGTCAGCTGTTCTCACGCTTAGAACATTGACGATTCTTTTGGTCCGCAGCATCAGCCTCACATCTAAATTCTTGCCAAAGCACGAGACGTCCACGACCAGGTGACGAAGGTGGTTCAATTCGATCTGTAGTCACATCCCACTAGCTTTTATCATCAAATAAAGATACGTGCTGACTGCTGAGTCAGCAGCCTCGATAAACGAGATGAGTTTAGAAAAAAAAGATGAGCACTTTCCTTATAAAGATCAAGTCTTTCACCATCTGCGGCCACCCTACATTCGCATGTGATAGTAGCATCTGGTTTTTCGGAGTCAGAAAACTATAGATATGAAAGAGAGTTACGGTGATCACACACACATAAGCACCCAAAATGTGAGGGGAGTGCAGAATTAACTATAACGACAGAAATGACCAAAGTCAAATGAAAGGCACCTTCACACGATACGATTCCATTTCCTCCGTAGCGTCAACCTCAAGTCCAAGCTCTTGAACCGCTCCAATTAAATTTTCGGCATAAGAAGGAGGGATATTTGTGCAAAATGATCTTTTCAGCTTTCTTAACGAGGTTTCTGACACTGAATTGTTTCTGAAGTTGGCTGAAGGATACCTATATCAGTGCAGTGAACAGGTAAGCCAGAAGCATTTTTACATTTATATTAGCGGCAGAATAATGTTATTGACACTCAAAAAGAGGTGTACAAGTACCCAACCAGACCAATTGAGCATCTTACTCCTTAAGGTTAAAATTTGACTATGTAATTTACATTAAAATTGTCTATTCGAAGCACTAAACCTTTGATATTTGCATAATTTTCCCTAGTACTATTCAAACTATTGGCACCCAACTTCATTCCAACACTAAAATACAGTGCGATGTACGTAAGACACAAAAAATGAAGAGAAAAAATTCACTAGAATGCAAATCAAATGTGTTTGAAGAAGAATGTTCACCTATGGAAGACTAGTTTCCCAAATCTAGCCACCAGAGCGAGATGCTGCTCATCCAAGTTTGGACAGCCAACTTCGTTTTTCAACTTATGGAACGATGATTGTATCTCCTCCAGCACATTTTCAGCTATGCACACCCAAGGGCTTTTCAGCAAAGGCTCTTCATGTTTATCTGTCCCTACATTAATAAAAAAAAAAAACCTCCCCCAGTCAAGTCCTGAAGAGATGCTGATGCATTTGGGAGAAAGTGAGGCTTGTGACTCACTCTTCTTCACCTCACTATTCACTAAAATGAAATGCTCTTCCGGCCCTCTCCATTCAATTAATGGCGACGAGACTGGCTTCAGACTTATGGAAGAAGGGATTTTGTAGTCAGTTTTCAAACCAACAGCAAACCACATAGATGTTGCTTTGTTTCCATAAACGATTTTCCCACTCTGAATCCTATGCTTATCATAGTTCCTATCATAAATAGACCGCGGAGAATGTTGACTTGAGTTTCCACCGAGTTTTGGCACGAACAAGCCTGGTGCTGGATCTGTCCTACCAGTGCCTTTCACTTGCCATTTTTTGCGGGGAACGTATTCCATCAAGACAACCACTTACTGGACTTCGCTGCAAAACTGCTTATCGATGAGTTCAGATTTAATCGTTGGTGAATTGATTTAATCAAATGCACATTGAGAAGTACATAGATTTTTTTCAAAACTGTCATTTTTCCTTCATTCTCAACCATTTCTGCATCAGCATTTGGTATTTTTTTCCATATTGCCATTTTCGCGGCTGGCAACAACGAAAATCACACTCATTTTCGCACTTCCGAACAATGAAACTGACACGCGTGTGCTTATGCCGTATCGCAGGTGGGAACCACGAAAAGGTAATAGATTTTCCTTACTGAAACTGCGAAATAAGGGTTTAGAGTTGTCACAATTTCGAATTGCGACATCGTCTGAAGAGTTTCGCGGTTCGCAACTAATACTATTTTAAGGAATGTCACGGTTCGGAACTGTACCGATCATTTTCACAGTTCATAGTACACATGTATCATTTTCGTTGTTCGGAAGTGTGAAAATGGATGTGATTTTGTTGTTTCTAGCCGCGAAAACCGTAATATAAAAAAAACATACCCGGGTGTATAAATGATTGAAAATGAAGGAAAAGTTACAGTTTTCAAAAAAAAAAAATATCAAGTATATAAGCATGATAATGACAATAAAACTAAACTAGTCATAACTAAAAAATCAACATTAGGAAAACCACACCGATAATAGAGGATCACTTTCAGCAAGCTACTAAAGATCCAGAACTACAGCCGTCGTAGATTTAACAAGAGGCTCAAACTTCACAGCGCAGCCACTTGTTTAATCGACTCGCAAAGCATAAACTACATGAATCACTTCTAAAACACATTCAAAAACAATCTCATCCACGTTTATTATCCCTAATTATAAAATGAAGATGAACAGGTGAGTACATGAAATGAAACTGCAGAGATTATCAAGAGCGTCACATACTTGAAATCTGCGGGCCGGTGCAGGAAGGCGTAGTTTGCTCGCCTGAGCATCTTGAAGGAAGAAAATTATTGGTCAGTTGGTCACTGCTTAGTGCTAACGACGGCAGTGATAGTGACGGCCTCAGTTGCTTCAAACAAAACGCAATTTGTAAGGTCGTATTGATTGTGTGCCCACTGATCGGCCCGAACGTTTCCACTATCCTCATGCTTTTAATTATAAAATGTGTTAATTGATATTTTCTCTGTTTTTTTATTTATCATTTAACTGACTTTATTCATTTATTTTTATTTATTGCTTAATAACTTTTAATACATTTTATTAATAAAAAATATTTTAAAATCTCAAACATTAATAATTTTATTATAATAATTAATAAAAGAATAATTCTCAGCGATAATAATCTGCAAATTTTGCTTTTTGCACGTAATTAAAAAAACTTAACAACCTACATTTTAGATTTGCTTAAGTTTTAGTATTAATATCTTCTTAATTTTACTCAATTTTAATCTTAAACAATCATTATATCAGAACGAAGGGAGTTGTTAATCTAAATGAGAAAGTATCGCATTCGAACATGATATTTGTTCTATCTAAATTTAAAAAATATTAAATATATTCCTCTAAACATAATTGTTGGTCAACTGGTCGTTTGAACAATTTTTAAAAAGTGTTTGACTAATGAAATGACTGTTTACAAATAACGGCTATTAAATGTGTATTATCTACCAAACAACGAATAAATAATACTGCTATTAAATGTTCTATTGATGAATGTTCGGGTAATAATAACCCTGATATCCATTTATCTACAAAACAATTTTGTAAATATCATTAATATTATATCCCTCTCAACACTTTTCCACTAAGGGTATGTTTGGTTTAGGAAATATTTGGTGAAAAATAAAATTTGGTGGAAAGTGAATTTTTTCATAGAATTCATCTTATTTTTTCTTGTTTGGTTAGAGGTGAAAAATAGTGAAAACATATTAAAATATTTTTTATTTTAAACAAAATTTTTTCATATTTTCCATATAACTTTCTCAGAAACTTTCTTTCTCATTTATCATAAATTTTTCTTTTCATTTTCCATCAAATTTGGTGGGAAAAAAAGCAGAAAAATTTAGTAGAAAGTGAGAATGAAAATTTGTAGGAAAATTAAATAAAAAATCAGATCGACATTTTGTTTAAAATAAAAAATGCTTTAACATTTTTCCGTTAATTTTTATCTCAAACTAAATAAGAAAAAATAGAATAAATTTCATGAAGAAATTCACTGTCCCTCAAATTTTTCATTCCACTAAATTTTCCCTAAACCAAACACCTTAAGAGTTGAAGTTTAGCTCTAGCTTAGGTATAGGATCAATGTCTAACTATTTTGCACGTGACACTGCGTAATATCGTCATTTATCAAGCTATTTTATATTCATTAATTTTAAGATAAAACAATCATTTCAGAAACAAAATTGTACAAAAAATTACTTCTACTTCATTTATCAACCCATTTCATGTTCATTAATTTAACATAAAAAATCATGTCAAAAATAGAATAAATTATTTCGTAACAAAGTATATAGGTGAAAGTAAACATATAATAAATCATATTCTATTTTTAGTAGTGACACTTTAAATTTCTAGCTTAACAAACAATATTTTCTAAATTCTCTACTTTTTTGTAAGGGAAAAAAAATATACCCACCACAGTATATAAGGTATATATCTTACCGGTTAAAATAACTCCATTTTGAATGGTGTTTAGGAGTTTTAGTGTTTTATGATTCAAAATTTGTAATATTATAGAATTTGTAAGGCTTTGAAGGGTTTTAAGGCTGTTTTAAAATTGTGAAATGACGTCGTTTTGGATGATTTAGAAATATTTAAAAAATACTAAAAATATGAAAATGTGAAACCAAAAATTCTTTAAAACTCAAAAATAATAAAAATTCTAAAACTTAGAAATAAAAAATATCATAAAAATAACCTAAAGTTATACCATTTAACCGTTAGTATTCATAGCTTATACACGACGTGATATATCCGTTAATTCATTAGAAAAATCAAATTGAGATTGGGTTTGGTAAAGAGGCAAGCAAGTCAAAGTTTGGCAGGGAGGGTGATGGCATGTTGGCCAGACTTGAACTGCTGACTCCCCCGCACATCACTCCACGAGACACCCTTCGCCCAAGTAACATGACATCGACCTTTTACCTCACCCAACTCAATTCCTAATTCTTTCTTTTATGATTGTGTTTTTTTTAAAAAAAAAAAATTAAAGGAAAAAAATAATTCTCAATTAGTTATTATTTTATTTGGTTAATAATGAAAAACTATGAAAAAGGAGTTAAAATATTATAGGAAGAGTATTTTATTTTGATAAAATTTGTCAGACCAATTGGCATCTAATCTCTCCCCTCACTTTTCTTTAAATCAGACAAAAAAAACTTCTTATTATTTTCTCCCACATTTTAATTTCTCTCAATTTTTTCTTAAACCAAACATAAAATAATAACTTATCAGTCAATTCATTGGCCCTCTTAGTTGACTTTCAAGTGTCCCTCGCATACCAAAACCCCATCCACTTTCCTAATCCCATTTCCAAGCCCTTTCACATCATCCATTCCAAAACAACCACCGCCACCTTTAGTTATTCAAAAGTGGGATGAAACAAAACATCAAACATCCATTCTTTAACAAAAATAAAATTATCTTGGAAACATATCTTGAGAATTAGGTTAAATATCTTGTGCTTTTAGTTAAGGCTAAGGTAGAAATCTCAACACCAAATCTTGTCGCATTGTGGGCAATAGCGGTCCTCAACTAAAGCCATCATGACTCATAATGAGTACGAAGTATTGAGATTCTTGCGTGTACACAATAAACTATATAGATACATCAATAATAAGTTATTGTACACGCCAATAATAAAGCATTATGTGATAGTTTTACTACCCAAATTATAAATTCAAAAAATAAAATTAATTACGAAATTTGATTATTCATAATTAAAAGGAGGATGTGCGCATAGTGTAGTATGTGTCCACCGCCACCCACAGGCTCCGCCACACCCATCTTTTTCTTCATTTCACATTCCCCCATTTACTTGTTCATCCATCCATCTATCTATCACCTCTCATTCACTTTTGAAAATCCTGAGGATGATCCTGGAACACCACATTAAAGTCTCTCACCATTTTCCTCTGACTGTCCTCCAAAACCAATTCACACTCTCATAATAAACCAAATCCACCCCATCTCTCCTTCCGCCCTCTTCTCCCCAATCCAACCGCTCCTCTGCTTAAGCCCACCAGCGCCATCTCCGACAGCAACAGCACAGCACAACCGACCAATGGACGTGAGTTGTTCAGATTTTGTTACGCGGGGTTGCTTGTTTCCTCAAAAAGTTGAGATCTTTGGTCTGCTCGGTTTCTGGGTGTTGTGCTGATTTCTGGGACTTTGGTCTCTTACAGGATTACAGCTACTATAACAAGAAGAGCGGTCAGATACCTGCGTTTGGAAACTGGGATTACGCCAATGATCTGCCCATCACTCAGTACTTTGAGTGCGCTCGACAAGCCGGCTTGATCCGGTACAGCTGCTCCGGTGACGTCGATCTCTACTCCACCGCTAAGCCGCCGCAGACGGCGGCTCGTCCCAAAGTCAGCATTTACGTTTCCTTTTTTATTTCTTTCTAATAATGACAATCTTTTACAAAGAATTCCATTGGATTCAGCAAAAGATTTGACTTTTTTATTTTTTAAATAATAATATATTAAACCCTTTTTTGATGAATTTGAGGGAGTGCAGAGTCGAGGAGGAGGAGGAGGAGTGACCGACCAGGCACGGCGCCAGCGGCAGAGGAAAAAATCTAGCGACGTGAAGCAGTCGGCAAGAAAACTGAAGGACCAAAACGGCGACGTTTACAGGCCAAAGGTGAAGATAGTCAACATTGTGCCGAAACCAGTGGATGAGGATCTTTACAAAATCCCCCCAGAGCTCCTCCGCACGTCCAAAAAGGTATCTGCATTGGCTGCATCACAGATGAAGCTGTACCGACCTTGAAACTGATTTATCCTTAACTTTGGATTTTGTGTTGCAGAAGAAGATGTTTGGGTTCTTTAGTAGATGTCTGGTGCCTAGCTGCGTGGCTTGACAAGCCGAGAAATGATTAGTGGCAGGAGGGAATGGGCATCCATCCAAGTACACAGGACACAGGAGAGTTTTAGGCTATAAACAGCTGTAGCTGTAGGAGTGCTTGCATCATCTGGCCCCTGTATCAGCCCTATACTCAAGTTATTATTCATAGTCTTCTACATGTTACAACTTACATTTACAGCTAGGGGTGTACAGACTCACTCTTCAATGAGTCTATATTCTACTACTTCCTATATACATGTTCAGCTATCAGTTCAATGAAAACTGAAAGTTTCTTCTTTGATTCAGAATTTGAATAATTAGTCATTCAGGCCGACAAGGTCATTTAACTACAAAAAGTCACTTGTCTATACATGTGACGGCATGAAGAGGGATGTTGCAGTGATACATTTTCACTGAAGCAAAGAGCAGGATAACATCGCCGTACTGGTATTTAATACGATCAGCATCAGCTACCCAGATATCAAGTCAAGTTTGGAGGAAGCAGACGCAACAATGATGGCCTTGTACCCTAAAACGAGGAGCTGGAAGAGTTGATTAGCATCTCAAATGGACAAATTATGAAAGCAGTATAGGTGCATCTCATTGTGTGACAACATCAGAGAGCTGTGCACTTAACCTACAACCGAGCTGCAATATGAGCAAAAGAAAACCACTACATAAAAGATGGTTTATTCAGAGGATACAAACATTAATTAGAACTCCTTTAAACATAAATGTGTCCCTAAAAACATAAGATTGTTATGGCGTTTCCCTACAATCCCCTGTATGAAGAATGGTCTGCCAACTTCATGCCTGTAAACTACAGAAGAAGCAGAATGATGGATGCAGCTTCCACTAAAAAAAAGCATGTATATGTCACAACATAGATGTTTACTAGTACAGTAATCCCAGAGGGCATAAATCAGAAATAATACCGACACAAATAGAACAATTCACAAGCAACAAAACAACCGATGTAATATTCGACCCTGAAATTATAGTACCTTAGGCAGCAACCAAAAAAAAATGGGGGTGGGGTGGAAAGAAAGTTACTAGCAAAACCATTTTATGAAATCTAGGAACAAAAATTGCAAGGATTGCAAAAGTTGATGTCAGGAACACTTATGATGAACTGCACATAGAAGGATACAAAGGAGGATACAGATTATGAAGCAGCCGAAGGCTCACAGATTAACTGCAAAGTTACATAAGCCAAATTGTGTAAGTAACACTACTCAAGATATAAATGAAATAACTCACACATAATATGGCTTACCTGAGGTAGCCGAGAGAGTACAATGGCTATCACTGGTGCACTCCCAAAGCTTTAAATTTGAACTTCCTGAATTCAAGTAATCTAGTCAACTATAATCATGTGAGATCATCATCTTCTACCATGCTATGTGAATTTGAAGGATCATATCGATCATCAAAGGCATTTGATGATATTGATCGCGTTCCATAACGGTTTTTTGTGTTCCTTTGCCTATTGTGTTTAAATTCTAACTCATTTTCGCTCATTTTCACTTTCTTCCTGGAGTTTGATGAGGAGGATACCAATCTAGTTCCCTGATCACTCGAAGTATCAAAAGGCATCTCATCATGTCTAGGTATTCTCTCTTTAGGTTCTACTCTCTTATGAGTCTGATTCTCTGACCACTCTTGACTCACCCCTTTGCTGTGGCCCCTAGAAAAATGATCCCGGTCATGTCTGCTACGGCTGCTGTTACTGTTATATTCAACATGTTTGCTATACTGATAGGCTTCTGATTTCTGATTTTCATGGCCTTTAGAGGAGAGAGAGTGGACACTTTCAGATCTGTCATCAAGAAAATGTGAATGCTTATTGAGACTATCTGACTGCCTCCCATTTTTGTCAAATGAACCATAATTGGTCATCTTGATGGTACTAACATCTGCATATTCATGATGAGCAGCGTCATGACGAATAAGCTGTCCTTCTTCAGATCCCTTGATATGGCAACCAATCCCTCCAGCTAACTTGATTTCTTCCATATAGTCCTCGATCATATGCCTCATCACCTGAGTTGTAGATCGCTTCATCTTCTTCCCGCGGTATGACATTCTACGACGCTTATAGTCCCTTTCTTCAGCTAGGAGCTCTTCTCTAGTCTTAGTTTTATTTGTTTCCTGCAATAGAATATAATTATCAAAACGTTCACTGAGACTATTAATCTCAAAAACTACAGATTACAACTGAATGGATGTTAGAATGCCACAATTTATATACTATATGCCTTTTCTAGATCAATAACAATGCTGGTTAATTACATATACATCTTAGACAGTGTTATTTTCCGCTCAAATTAAGCAGAACTTAAAGATATTTTGTCAGACAAGAAGCGGTTCAATCAAACAATGAACACAAATTAAGCTAGAAAGAACACATCTTGATTAATGAATATCTCATGTGCCCTCTGAACTATGAAGCACGTAAATGTTATGTGCATAAGTAAATCACTTTCATTGCTGTCACATGCAAACCACGACAAAGTAAAAAAGAAAAATAGGGACACTAAATGTGAAGTAGTATTTATCTAACTCTTTAAATTCTAACTTGCGATTAAATGTAACAAAATTTATAACAGAAATATGGGGCATGTTGTTACAGCTGCATCCTTCATTACTTATCAGATTTTATTACCTAAACTATAGACCTCTACAGATATCCCCTTATCACAAGCAGAAGCGCTTCTGTTGTCACCAGACCTTATTTTCTTCAATCCATCTAACGTATTGATATCAGATTACCTGGTTATGAGAGTGCTGCCAAACAAGCCCATCATGCTCCACTATGGACCTGTAATTTGGCCTCTTCTGCCGCTCTTCTCTAGCTTTATTTGTCAAATATTCATGTTCAGCAGCTCTGTTGGTATAAACAGAGTAAGCAACCAGCTTCTTGTAATTTCAAAGAAAAAATTTGAATGCACACATAGAAATGATATATGTAGCATTTTTTTCAGAGCCATGATATCTGGTCAAGAATGCGCAATTTACTAGTAAGCCACATGCTAGTCCTAGAGTGCTGATATTTGCAACCACAACATATTAGTCACAACAATATATCACAAACTATAAATTAAATGACAGAAGTCATTCATTTAGCCACATGCATAAGAGACCAATATAGCATTTCAAGCACTAAAATGGTGTAAGAACATACATTTGGTGCTTTGGCAGTGGTTGAGGGATCCGAAATCCTCTGATCTTCCGTTCAAGTACTGAGCGCTCATAAAGAGCAGCCACAGCTGCAGCTACTTGCGACAACAGTATTCCATCATGTACCTTTCTGCTAACATCAGGTTCTGCATCTCGTTTACTAGCTAAATTCTTAGGGGCATCTCTGGTTTCGCAATCATGGTTGTTTGAACTTTCTGGATACTCCTTTGAGCTACGGGATTCTCTTTTTTTCTCTTCCAAAGGAAACAATAAGGAACACTGACCTGCTTCCATTATGCAGTTCTTTAACATATTAATGCCAAAATACTTCCCATTCCCTTCTCCGTACAACACTATAAGCTGAGACACTAACCATCCCAACACTTTGTTCATAAACTTACAGTCAAAACTACTGTTCATATAGTCAGATTCTCCAGTCTCTTTACTCCCTTTTTGACCCATCTGTGATTTCACCAATCTATAAGCTTCCTTAGCCATTGGTCTCAAGCACAGTTTGAGAAGCAACACTATATGATCCCGCATAGCCTTATCGATCACAACACCATACCTAGGCGAATTCACAATCACCCATTTCTTCAGTTCCACATCCTCCACAGCCCCTACATTCGAAATCATTTTCAACACTCTTAAAGAACAAAACCCAGGATAATCACTCCAGCTCTCCACTTCACATCGACCCAGCCAAAACTCACAAACCAAAAGCTTAATCACACCTTTCTCAGACTCCCTAGCCTCATCACCCCCTAAAAAATCCTCACACTCCATATACAAAACACGCGGCACAGTAAACACCCTCTTCTCCCCATCTCGCTCCTGAACCGACCCGACCACGCCAGGACAATCCTTGTAAAAAAAATTGACACAAAAATCTCCATACCCATCCACGCTAAAACGCAGCTCATCCTCCAACTCCCCACCCCGCCGCTCCAGCCGCTCACTCCTCGAGCTCTCCAACGTGCGCGGATAACGAAGGGAGGACAAAAGGTGGTTCAAATCCAGCGAGTTAGGGCAGTTCAGATAGTGCGCGAAGAGCGAGCAAGCAGGCATGCGGTGATTGGGGTAGAAGGGGCACTGGGCGAAGCCATCATCCGCATCATTATCAAACTTGCGAGCAATATCACAAATTGGCGGGGAGGACAGCGTCTGCTCGGTCAGCTGAATGAGATTGGTCAGAGCGGAGAGCGTGGTGGCGAGATCTTGCGGGGAAGGTTTGAAATTGGGATAAGGGTTTGGATTTGGTGGTGGAATTGGGAAGTGGGTGGGTGGCGGATACAGAAATTGGGGAGGAGGAGGGTGGTGGTGAGAGTTCATCGGAAATTCTAGAAATTAGGGTTTTGAGTTGTACTGGTGAGCATTTTATCAATCTGGGCTTGAACCGCCAACTGTACGTACGTGCTCACACCGATTTTGCGGGCTTTAAGCAAAATTTAATTTTTGTAAAAGATAAAAAAAAAACAAAAATGATAGTAATACAAAGTAGGAAAATATGATAGTTCAGCATCTTTTAAGTTTCTTTTAAGTATTACGATCGTTATTATTAAATTTTGAAATTTATGATATTATATTTAGAATTTTTTTTGTAATAATCAAATTTACAATTGAAATTTATAATTTATAATTATAAATTAATTTTTTAAAAACTTTTATTTTAATAAAATATTATTTATTTCTCATTTAACGAACTAACTTCTATAATTAGATTGGGGGGAGGGCCACAATAACACATAATAATTTGTAATTGGAATTTAATTTCAAATAGTTAAGTGATTTGCTGCGGTTATTAAATAAAAAATTACTCCGGCAACAAATTGATTTGTTGCTTGGATATGAATTTTTTGTAATGTGTGTATTTTACTGAATATGATTGGTTCAATTTAATATTACTCTAGTTTAATAATTAAAAATAAATTAATCATTGGTTAAAATAAAAATAAATAAAGGATCGCCTCCAGTGGCAGTAATCGTCTTATCCGTGTCGTTTGCTAAGTGTCGCCTGCCCCGAGATGTGAGGTGGTTAGAATACGATAGGCTCATGAAACGTCCTTGATCAATGTAATTAGGGTTAGTATTATTCAATGATTTGAGGTGGGCAGGTGGCGATGGAAGCACAGATCAGATATTCAAATCACTGCCAAGAATGTAACGAAGGCCTGTTTCATGACATTATTCAAATTAGGGTTTCAGATCTTGAAATTTATGCTCACGTTGCGAGCACCGTTTTGCTTGATGGATAGATACTAGACTTTAAAAGATCTTCAAACTAGTACGCATCCGTCCACCCGACCTCGACCTCGTAGAGGGGATAACAACGGTTGGATGAAGAGGCTGTTGGGGAGTGTGGTCGGAGGTGTGGAGGTGACCGGGCTTGTTGGAGGTGTGATGGGGTGGACAGGAGAGATGAATCACGTGATCGGGAGCGCGACAGAGACTATTCTATTATATATTCAAATTCAAACCCACTTACAAAATCTGGTGATGGGTAAAAGCTTCCTACTTCATTTTCCATTTCGCCATGTTATCAAAGTATTCATCTAAGACGATGATGTGGTCCCATCCTCATTGATTAGATGTTTGAGTTGAGCTTGACTTTTGGTCAGAATGCAATGCGGAAGGAAACTTCAAAGATCTCAGGGGGTGGTGCTGGGGTTGTCCTACAGCGCACCACTACATTGCGCTGTAATGAAAAGCTGAGGCAAATGAGGGATGTTGAAGGGGTTGTAGTGATGCCAATGGAATATATTTTCAACGCGTGCAAGCTGTTTCCAAGCTATGAACATGGTGTGTAAGTTGATTGGTATGTGATCCCCATCCTCTATTATTGAACTAATTAACTATAATTCTGTGTTTCGTTTTTGCTTTGACCGTAGTACTTGGGCATCATCAAGCACGTTAAAGAATTATACTATCGATCCAACAGCTAACAATGCTTGTGCTGCAAGAATGTATTAAGTATTATATTGTATTATTCTGCATTTAATAGCTTGTGTATATAAATCACAGCATGTGAAAGCAGAGGTCAGAGCAAAGGATTTGGAAACCGGAGACTTTGGGTATCTGCCTTTCCATTGGGTAAGATCTCATTCAGTTTGCTTCCTTTACTTGATACATATCCAGATTTCTTTTCTTTGAGCCTGATATGTAGTTGGGTGTTTGCACAAATTAAATGATGATGCATGGTCACTTAACATGTCTGGAATTCGTTAAGCTTGGTTCTACATTATGCTTTGAGGTTATGCTGATCTTGGTATGTTGAGTCAGAAAGCTGTTTTCTTCCCTCGCTATCCAGTTTTATGGGTTACAGCTTGATCCTGCCTTTCCGGCTCCGTTGCATGTGTAGTGAAAGCCCAGCAAAAGCTGGTGGTAGTTTGATTTTCATGATTGCAAGCTGATTTTTCTGTATAAATTATAGTAGACGAAACTCTTGATGAGAATTCTCTGCCTACTGCAGCTCCACAAGCAGGATGTCAACGGATAACATTGAATTCCATGAACCAACAACCTCGTCAACGAGCCATGGCGCAACCTCAGAGAGCAAGAATGTGTCTGACAAGGATGGAGAGAAGCAACCGCAAACAGAAGAAAAAGCCAAGACTCTACCATTTTACAGACTATTTGCTTTTGCAGACCCTTTGGACTTCATTTTGATGTTTGTGGGCACAGTTGGTGCCCTTGGGAATGGAACGTGCATGCCTCTCATGACAATAGTTTTCGGAGATCTTATTAATGCATTTGGACAGAATCAAGACAAGAAAGAAATTCTCCGTGCTGTTTCAAATGTATTATTGTTGATCACTCATAACTCCAGTTTGATTTTTTCTATAATTATTTCTGTGTAAGATGATCAAGATCCAAGAGATATGATGCTGACAATGATTTAACTTTCTTTCTCAGGTATCATTGAATTTTGTCTACCTGGCCCTGGGCATCTTCGTTGCTGCATTTCTGCGTAAGAATTTTAATCACTTCAACGCTCAAACTATGCAGAATCTTTGTGAGTTTATAGCTTAAAATGATGGGGCTTAACAGAGGTCGCGTGCTGGATGACCACCGGTGAGAGACAGGCTGCACGAATCAGAAGCCTATATCTGAAGACTATCTTGAGGCAAGACATAGCTTTCTTTGACACAGAAACAAACACTGGAGAAGTTGTAGGGAGGATGTCTGGTGACACAGTCCTAATTCAAGATGCAATCGGTGAAAAGGTAAAGCAAAAAGTAACTAGAAAGAAAGGCAGTAGTTGTCGCTGTTTCGTGTTATCTGATGTTTTTTCTCGTGTGTAGGTTGGAAAATTTATACAGCTAACAACAACCTTTCTTGGAGGATTTGCCATAGCATTTGCTAAAGGGTGGCTTCTCACCTTGGTCATGTTATCATCCATTCCACCGATGGTCGTAGCCGGTGGAACCATAGCCGTGATCATATCCAAAATGGCATCCCTGGGACAAACAGCGTATGCAAAAGCAGCCACAGTTGTCGAGCAAACAATCGGTTCTATCAGAACTGTATGTCATTTTCCTGAATGCACTTACATGCTTGTGGACATTAAACTGATCTCAGACAAAAAAAATAAATAAATAAATTTCTTTTTAACGTAGAAATGAACTTCTCCTTTTCAGGTTGCTTCATTTACAGGGGAAAAGCAAGCAGTATCAGATTATAAAAGCTCTCTCAAAGGTGCCTTCAAGTCAGGAGTCACTGAAGGCGCTGCTGTTGGCGCCGGCATGGGTGTCGTTTATTTTATTATCTTTGGCAGCTATGCCTTGGCTATTTGGTACGGGTCCAAGATGATAATCGAAAAAGGTTACTCTGGAGGTGATGTGCTTAACGTGATTTTCGCGGTCTTGTTTGGTTCTATGTAAGTGAATCATAACCTATAACTGTAACACTTTTGGGCAAGTTTGGTTCTCATCTAATCCATTTATTTATTTCAGGTCACTTGGGCAGACTTCCCCTTGCGTTACCGCCTTCGCCGCAGGTCGAGCTGCAGCCTACACGATGTTTGAGACAATTAAAAGGGTACCTGAAATAGATGCATATGACCTCTCTGGGAAAACTTTAGATGATATATGTGGAAATATTGAGCTCCGAGATGTGTATTTTAGCTATCCTGCCAGACCGCATGAGGAGATATTCAGTGGATTATCTCTCAGCATATCTAGTGGAACAACTGCTGCTTTGGTTGGGCAAAGTGGGAGTGGGAAGTCAACTGTGATCAGCTTGATAGAGAGGTTTTATGATCCTTCCGCCGGCGAAGTTCTCATAGATGACATAAACATCAAAGAGTATCAGCTGAAATGGATTAGGGAGAAAATCGGCCTGGTCAGCCAGGAGCCAGTGTTATTCTCATCGAGCATAAAAGACAACATTGCCTACGGAAAAGATGGAGCAACTGTTGAAGAAATAAAGGCTGCTTGCGAGCAGGCGAATGCTGCAAAGTTTATCGATAAGTTACCACAGGGATTGGATACACTGGTTGGGGAGCATGGGACTCAGTTGTCAGGGGGACAGAAGCAGAGAATTGCTATAGCAAGAGCGATTCTGAAAGACCCCCGTATTCTGCTTCTGGATGAAGCTACAAGTGCACTTGATGCAGAATCGGAGAGGGTAGTGCAAGAAGCATTAGACCGCATCATGGTGAATCGAACTACTGTGGTTGTTGCACATCGTCTTAGCACAGTGAGAAATGCTGATATGATTGCAGTGATTCATCGAGGAAAGTTGGTAGAGAAAGGTATAGAAAATCCCCTGATCTTTCAATCAGCACATAATCTATCCTGTTAATCGGTATGATAAGTAATAAATGAGTTATTCTCTATGCAGGCTCCCACTCGGAGTTGCTCCAGGACCCAGAAGGAGCATATTCTCAGCTGATTCGCCTTCAGGAAGTGACTGAAGAGCCAGAAGCACAGAAAAGCCAACATGTTTCAATGGACTCTCAAAGACAGTCAAGTCAGCGTATGTCCCTCGGGCGGTCTATAAGCAAGGGATCATCCGGAGTTGGAAACAGCAGCCGACACCATTCCTTTTCGGCACCGTTTGGTGTGCCGACAAGCAGAAAGGGAGATGCTGAAGACCCTTCAGAGGAATCTCCTCCGCCGGTCCCCTTAAGCCGCTTAGCGTCTCTCAACAAGCCAGAGATTCCAGTATTGCTTCTGGGAGGCATTGCTGCTCTCATTAACGGGACCATATTCCCAATTTTCGGCATACTACTGTCTAGCGCAATTGAATCTTTCTTCAAGTCTCATAATGAACTGAGAAAGGATTCGAGGCTCTGGGCTCTGATGTTTGTTCTTCTTGGAGGGGTGGCATTGCTGGTGGTTCCGGCGCAGGGATATTTCTTTTCCTTGGCTGGGTGTAAGCTGGTGAGACGTATCAGAGAAATGTGTTTTGAGAAGCTTGTGCGCATGGAGGTGGGCTGGTTTGATGACCCTGAAAATTCAAGCGGGTGCATCGGCGCGAGGCTCTCCGCAGACGCAGCGACAATTCGTGCTTTGGTCGGGGACGCACTTGGTCAGCTTGTTCAGAATGGTTCATCTGCAGTTACAGGGTTGGTGATCGCTTTCGCTGCAAGTTGGGAGCTGGCATTTGTTATCCTAGTTCTGCTACCTCTCGTCGGCGTTAACGGATTCCTTCAAGTCAGGGCTCTGAAAGGATTCGGTGCTGATGCAAAGGTAATCTCACCAGCTGCAGCTCAGTGCAAGTTTGTGTTATAATTGCAATTTATAGTTTCAGTTATATGATTGCAGCGTATGTACGAGGAAGCTAGCCAGGTTGCTAATGACGCTGTTGGGAGTATACGAACCGTGTCGTCATTCTGTGCAGAAGAGAAAGTGTTGAACCTGTACAAATTGAAATGCGAAGGCCCCAGGAAGACGGGAGTAAAGCAAGGCTTGATCAGTGGTTTGGGTTTTGGCTTGTCTTTCTTCTTGCTGTTCTTGGTGTATGCAACCAGCTTCTATGTCGGGGCCAGGCTCGTCGAGGCTGGCAGAACCACATTTCCTCAAGTCTTCAGAGTAAGTCCTCCTCAGTGGTATTTGAAGTAATTCTTTGGTGACCATGTCCGTGACACATCCGATCAGGATGTCTACGTGCAACGTGAAAGTTTGAAAAGTCATATTATCACGTGTTATATTAATTGGATGAAAATTAATCGGATTTTTCAAACTTCAAGCATTTTTATTAGATGTGTTCCACGGACACGTGGCTCGCCGGGTTTGTAGCTTTTTGTTACTGGAAGCACACAATGTATGGTGATTGATGATGCTTTGGTGCAGGTGTTCTTTGCTCTTACAATGGCGACCATGGGAATCTCCCAGACAAGCTCGCTAGCTCCTGATTCTAGCAAAGCTAAGTCTGCCACTGCCTCCATATTTGCAGTGATCGATCGCCCATCGAGGATAGACCCGTGTGATGAATCTGGGACGACTCTGGACTCTGTGAAGGGAGAGATCGTGTTTCGAAATATCAGTTTCAAATATCCTACCAGACCGGATGTGCAAATATTGCGCGACCTCAGCATAACCATTCACTCTGGAAAGGTGAGCCTTACCGCTTTACTTTACAGTCATCTTTCACTGAAAGTGGCTCAAGTCACACATCGTTCACTACATAATCTAAGACGATCTTGTGCTCCCCATTCATGGCAATTGATTTTGAGTATAGTTTGTCATTCGTTGTCAATTAATTTTGAACGTAGGTCCAACTAATTTCCAGTTGGATCTATTTTTTTTTGGAAACTTTTGCTCTAGACTGACTATGTTGGATTCATAATTACAGACTGTCGCTCTAGTCGGAGAAAGTGGGTGTGGGAAGTCGACAGTGATATCGTTATTGCAGAGATTTTATGACCCGGATTCCGGTACCATCACTCTGGACGGAATCGAGATTCAGAAGTTCAAGCTGAAATGGCTGAGGCAGCAGATGGGTCTGGTAAGCCAGGAGCCTGTTCTGTTCAACAACTCTATCCGAGACAACATTGCTTATGGAAAAGAAGGGCATGCGGATGAGTCAGAAGTCCTCGCTGCCGCAGAGCTGGCAAATGCACACAAATTCATCAGCAGTTTGAGTCAGGTAGGCGGCTTCCGGCTTTCATTTTTCGCCACCTTTTATTGACAAAAGTAATAGAGTTTTGAATCCATTGATAAATTAACAAGTGTTATTTTGATTTTTTCAAAATATAATATGTCCGTGCAATAACACTCTCTCGTCTACCCTCAGGGATATGACACGGTGGTGGGCGAACGAGGAATGCAGCTCTCCGGGGGGCAGAAGCAACGAGTAGCCATCGCTCGAGCCATAGTCAAGAGCCCAAGAATCTTGCTACTCGATGAGGCGACAAGTGCGCTCGACGCTGAGTCGGAGAGGGTGGTCCAAGATGCGCTGGACCGGGTGATGGTGAACAGAACCACAGTCGTGGTGGCGCATCGACTCTCCACCATCAAGAATGCCGATGTGATTGCAGTGGTTAAAAATGGCGCGATAGTCGAAAAAGGCAGGCATGAAACTCTCATCAACATCAAAGACGGCTTCTACGCCTCCTTGGTCGCTCTCCATACGAGCGCCGCGTCTCTATGATCTCATACTAAAAGGATGGCTCAACAGTAATTAAAACTCCACTATTTTTTTGATCAGTATTGAAAAATTAAATTTTTTTGTAATAATGAATACACACATTATTTTAGTATTTTACATGCGTCACTCATGTTGATGATGTCATGATCACGTGGTGCCCGTGATTCATCTAAAAATGACTTTCAAATGGGACTCTTAAATAGAGCTGCAAGTGAGGCGATTCAGTGAATAATCTCAGCCGCGATCATGAGCAAATGGATGCTCAGTTCATTTATGTTCGTGAGCAAATTTGATAAAAATCTCGATAAGAACCTCTCATTTAGAATATGGGATTCTATAATAAGTAGTTTGTTTAAAACTCGATCAAATGTATTTTAAAGTTTATTTATATATATTGTTTATATTAGATCAATCCAAATGTTCAAGTAAAAATCAAATTCGAACCGAACTCGTTAAAATTAAACGAGTCGAATTTGAACATATAATTTTAAAAGTTCACTGATAATCGTCACAAACTTGAACTCATGAAATTTTAATAAACAAACTGAACACTACAATACCATATCTACTCGGAAGCTCATTCGCAACGGTACAACTAAATTGTATTTAAATAAAAAATAGTTAGATGGAATTAGATTCGGTGCTGCTAACACTTAAAATGATGTAGTTTTAAATTTTATTAATCACTCACAAATTAAAGTTATTCTAATTTTACATAATAACATTCTTAGTGTAGTATGGCTTCGCTGCAACTGGATATGGATCCTCGTTACATGATGTGAACAAAATCGTTGGTGAAACCCAACCG
Source organism: Kalanchoe fedtschenkoi (assembly GCA_002312845.1). Lineage (NCBI taxonomy): Eukaryota > Viridiplantae > Streptophyta > Magnoliopsida > Saxifragales > Crassulaceae > Kalanchoe > Kalanchoe fedtschenkoi. The sequence continues at coordinate 157,388 of NQLW01000868.1, forward strand.
CTAAATTCAAAAATCGTTAAACCCGGAAAAACCCCCCGAATTCGTATTTCTCATCTCCACCTTATCCACTCACTCCGTTCCGCCATGACCAACTGCTTGTCCTCCGCCGGAAATCTCGCCGTCAAATTCTCCTACCTAACGCCACCCTCAGCCCCCCGCCTCCCCAGCTCCGTCGTCCGATGCTCAGTCTCCGCTCCGGAGAAGCGCGGGAAGCCAAGCAAAGGGAGGGGGAGGAAGAAGAAGGTGGCGCTGACTGGGGACGAGAATTCCTCCCATTCCGCCGCCGAGAGGGAGCTGCGGCTCATTTTCATGGAGGAATTGATGCTTCGAGCTAGGGCGCGTGACTCGGTTGGGGTATCGGATGTGATTTACGATATGATGGCTGCGGGGTTGAACCCTGGCCCGAGGTCGTTTCACGGACTTGTTGTGGCTCATGCTCTTAGTGGAGATCAGGAGGGCGCGGTGAGTTAAGTTTGGAATTTTCAGTTGCCAGGGAGGTGTGTGGTTTGAGGTTGTTTACGGTTTGTTTGATGGAAATGTAGATGCAATCACTGAGAAGAGAGTTGAGCACAGGTCTGCGACCGCTCCATGAAACATTTGTTGCTTTGGTTCGTTTGTTTGGATCTAAAGGATGTGCTACCAGGGGTCTGGAAATCCTTGGGGCGATGGAACAGCTGGGCTATGACATTCGGCAATCGTGGCTTATTCTTGTGGGTACGTAGAGACACTTTTATGCTCACTGCTGTGGAATGTGGATTGTTCTTTTTTTTTGGTATGCTTACTTCGTGTGGAATCTTGAAATTTCTGAAGAGGAGCTTGTGAGGAACAAGCATCTCGAAGATGCAAACATGGTCTTCCTAAAGGGTGCAGAAGGCGGACTTAGAGCTACAGATGAAATCTATGATCTTATGATTGCGGAAGATTGCAAAGCAGGAGACCATTCAAATGCCTTAACCATTGCGTATGAAATGGAGGCAGCTGGACGAATGGCAACTACTTCTCATTTTAACTGTCTTCTCAGTGTGCAAGTAAGTCGAGGATTGCTTAAGTCTGGCCTGCTATACATGGGTAATCATATGATCCGAAGTAATTACATTTTAAAAGGAGATGTTTACTATACGTGCTCCGCTGTTATACCGAGTAGCAAAAGTCTATTAATTATATTATCCTTTCGCGAGTGGCAAGAGACAAGCCTTCAAATAAATAAATTTTTTGTAAAACAACAGATATCATTCATCTGAGTGTCATTGGTAGTGTCGACTGATTGAGTTTATTGTTCAAATTAGCATTTCAAAGGTCTGTTCAGGTACTTACTCTGAATGGTGGGGAGTGGCTCAAGAGCTTGTATTGCTCTTATATTACCTGTGCTAATATGGCGGGCTAAACTTAATTTTTATCCTCCTTCCCCTTCACACCCATGCAGGCTACTTGTGGAATACCTGAAATAGCTTTCTCAACATTTGAGAATATGGAATATGGAGAAGGTCTGCAGAATAATGTTCAATATCTATTTTTTTTTTCTTCATCATACATGCATTCACATGTTAGTTCATATGTGATAATCTCAAACCATTATGCCCCCAAAGGATTTATTCCAGACTCAGATATACGCTTTTACTTCTATTAATTTTTTTAGGAGGGGTGGGGGGCTAGGTCTGAAGCTCATTTTCGAATTTGCAGTACAAGGAAAACCTCAAAGATTTCATATGGTGATGCTCATGATGTAGATTCCAATATTTTCATACTCGTACTCACTCGTCAGTGTTGACTTCTTCTCAATTGATTGGGTGTATCACATCAGCTGGGTCCTACAATATTGCACGGATATCTCTCAGATAGTATTTCACATATATACTGAGTTTTCAAATTTTTAGATCAGGTGCTTCAATTTTCAAAGTCATTGCAATAGCGACTCTAAAATTGGTAATTAGACCAACACATCATCATGTCAGTAGTGATATTAGTTTATGCAGTTTCTCTGATGACTGTCAAAAAGCTCTTAATGTAACTGAATCATGGATATCAAGTTGTTGACTAGGCGACGCCAAGGTGTCCCGGCACTTTTCCGGCTTCAAGTCAGTCGACGACTTGAAAATTCACAAAATTCACTGCCTCTATCATTAGTTGCATTCTCCTATGTGAATCCAGCATTTGTTATGACCTTTATGAGGCACACAATTCATTTTATTTAATGATATGCTTTGTTATTCCTGGTAGCTTGTCATAGTTTTTGTATGTTGCCTATTTCAGCAACAACGAAAAGACTTTTGGAAATTAAAATGATAATCATGCATGTCCATAGAAGCATAGGATTTGAAATTATAGTGAAACTTGCTATAAAACATTTTCTTACATGTCTAAAGGACGAATTTTATAGTAGTAAAAAGTTTTTATGAGTCGCATAAATCATGTGCATTCCATGTCAAATTCCAGTTCTCTGAAAGATGCATAACTCTCGGGGTTCAATTTTCAGCTTATATGAAACCTGATACCGAGACATACAACTGGGTGATCCAAGCTTATACTAGAGCGGAATCTTATGACAGGTAATAAATACAACAGTACTTGAATATGACTTCATAAAGTCAATACAGAAAAGGCTTTGGTCAAAAACATCCATCTTACTCTCGGTTGTTATTTTAACTGCTGTCTTCATTGCAAACTTCAAGAACCCACTAGTCTCTATCATTGCCATTAATCCTTAAGTCTTTTCAAGAACTCAGTTATAAAACCTAGTCCATTTGTAATAGCAGCCTCTTCAACTATGTGAGTGACTTCCTACATTCATACGACTGTTTCTGCGATGTGCTATGTTCCAGCAATTCAAACCCAGCTTATGAAATAGTTTTGTGATTTAGGACCTTGTAACCCGTCTTCAATCAGTTTATGATGGCTCTTATTGTTATGTCGTCATTTATACGTGCTGTTCGGTAAAAAAAAATAAAAAATTACTAACTTTGTTTTTTATACGGTGATGCAGGGTGCAGGATGTCGCAGAACTGCTTGGGATGATGGTTGAAGACCATAAACGTGTGCAACCTAATATGAAAACCTATGCGTAGGTGAAACCTTCCTTAATGTCTTATCCTTACAGTACTTTACCACATAACCGATTTGATTGACACTAGCACTAAAATATTTATGCATATTTCTTAATTGTTTTTATGTTTTTGTTCGTTAGTTGAGTTGGATGACCCAATTAGTCTATAACTTCTGTGTTCAGGTTATTGGTGGAATGCTTCACCAAATACTGTGTGGTTAAAGAAGCCATTCGTCACTTCCGTGCTTTGAAAAACTTTGAAGGTGGTACAGTTATTTTGCACAGCGAAGGGAAGTTTGGTGATCCTCTATCATTATATTTGCGTGCTCTATGTCGAGAAGGTACACGGTTGTTATTTTTTCTATAACCATGTCTGTATTTCATGAAGAGTAGTCAACACTGTATAATATCAATTGGGGAGTGTTGATGTTTAATCGTTATCAGTATAATATAAACCGCTATCAGTATAGTATAACCCCGGCTTTAGAATTTTTCACCGGAACTTCAAATGGTGGTGTCCGAAATCAAGATAGTGAACCCTATTGGTCCCCTTTTTTTTGAAATCATTCACTTTTTCTGGTTAGACCATTTCCTTAACGATCTTTACTGTTACAGGAAGGATTGTTGAGTTACTAGACGCTTTAGAGACAATGGCTAAAGACAACCAACCTCTTCCACCTAGAGCCATGGTATTGAGCAGAAAATATAGGACATTGGTGAGCTCATGGATTGAACCTTTACAGGAAGAGGCTGAGCTAGGATATGAGATTGATTATATTGCCAGGTGTGTTTCAGTAGTCACAATTTGATCTCTCTACTAATTGCAACAATTATCTCAAATGCAAATAAATGTTGTTTTAATTTTTTCTTTAACATCATACCTACTTATCTAATTATCAAATAGACACGTGAAACAAGCTGTATTCCTTACTTGAAAGCTGAATCATGTATGCACAAGGACGATGAAATTTGTGCAACTTTGTTAGGTCTGATAACAGTGACTAGTGATTTATGAACTATTATTAGGTACATAGAAGAGGGTGGACTCACAGGTGAACGCAAGAGATGGGTGCCTCGCAGAGGCAAAACTCCTTTAGATCCTGATGCTATTGGTTTCATATATTCAAATCCGATGGAAACCTCATTAAAACAAAGATGTCTTGGTGATTGGAAGTTGTATCATCGTAAATTGTTGATAACTTTGCGAAATGAAGGGCCTTCAATTTTAGGCAATGCCTCTGAATCAGACTATATTAGAGTAGAGGAAAGGTTGAAGAAAATCATAAAAGGGCCTGACCAAAATGCTTTAAAGCCTAAAGCTGCTAGCAAGATGCTTGTATCCGAGTTGAAGGAAGAGTTAGATGCACAGGGTTTACCAACAGATGGAACACGGAATGTTCTGTATCAGCGTGTCCAAAAGGCAAGGCGAATAAATCGATCACGTGGTCGCCCTCTTTGGGTTCCACCCGTCGAAGAAGAAGAAGAAGAGGTTGTTCAGGGTTCTTGGGATGTTTACTTAAGTCCCTTTTTTTTCTGTTTTTGTCACTAGCAGTAAATGTTTCTCTCCTATTACCATAACTTAGAGCTCCAGCCATCAAGAAGGTGTTTTCTTCCCTCTAAATGATTTATTTTAATCTCACTTTGGGTCTTGAACGAATTTGGCCTCTTTAAAAGCATACAAGACTTTAGACATGGCTTTGAATGCCAGTGGATGGTTATTGAATGTTTCTTTTTTTCTCTTTGTCAGGTTGATGAGGAACTGGAAGAACTAATTTCAAGGATTAAGCTACATGAAGGGGATACTGAATTTTGGAAGCGTCGCTTCCTCGGGGAAGACATAATTAGCAGTCATGGCACTGATTTGGAACATTCGGATATATTGGTTGATGCTGATTCTGTAGAAGATGCTGCGAAGGAGGTGGATGATGATGATGAAACTGTTGAAGTTGATGAAGAAGAGGAGGAGGAGGAGGAAGCCGGAATTGAAGTGGAAGTGGAAGTTGAAGCAGAACAAGCTGAAACCCAAGTTGAGGACAGGGCCAAGATCAAGGGTGTTGAGGCATCAAAGCCTCCTCAAATGATAGGCGTGCAGCTATTAAAAGATATTGACGCATCTTCAACATCGAAGAAGTCTAGGAGGAAAATTTCCAAATTATCGATGGAGGTAAGCATTACACTTTTCTAGATTCTAGGTAACTTTTTTTAGAGTTTGGATGCATTTGATTGGTGAATGTTGGGAATATCATTCTTTGTGTACAATCTAGAATCTACACAAATAACTTTCTGTTTCAGTCTTAGATTATCTGGTGAAGAGGTATTCATTAGAAAATTCCTCAAATGAAGGGTTTTTGTATTGAACGATTTTGTAGCAGATGAAAGTTAATTTTTTTCCATAGTCCCTACTCATCACTCAACAATCCGTTATTGGCGGAGTGCTAAGGAATATTTTGCTTATAACTTAATATGTACGCATGTAGGAGCCATGGCATACTCAACAACATTGATCATCCCCTGTATTATTTGCACTGAGGCAATGTTGAACTGCACTTCAAAATGTTTCATTTCATATCTTGAATTATATTTTGTAGGATTCTGATGATGATGACTGGTTCCCCTTAGACATATTTGAGGCCATGAAGGAGATGAGGAAAAGAAAAGTTTTTGATGTTGAAGACATGTATACTATTGCGGATGCCTGGGGTTGGACATGGGAAAAAGATATAAAAAACAAGCCTCCTCGAAGATGGAGTCAAGAATGGGAAGTGGATCTGGCAATTAAAATTTTGTCAAAGGTATGCACTGCGGGTCATCTGTGTTAACTTGTTTTAAAGCAGATGAATGTGGACGCATGTTGCATACTCAATTTCACATCATTTTGATTGTACCAAGTTTCACTAAATGTTAAATTCACATCTATAAATCAGTAAGTACGCTTTCTATCCTCTCTTGCAAGTATTTATCTATACGCTTCAGTTGACTGGTCTGTCTGAATGCTAAGAAAGTAGCAGCCCTTGGCTTAACAAAGGTTTTAAGTCAGTTAAGTTTCAATACCACTAGTCAATAAAAACATTGTTTCTTCGTTACTCTCCTGCTTTTCATTCTACACTTCTTTGTGTTTCACACTCTGTTATACTTACTTAGAGGGGGACTTTGATTCCAGGTGATAGAACTAGGAGGGAAGCCGACTATCGGAGACTGCGCTATCATATTGCGTGCGGCAATAAGAGCCCCTCTCCCTTCAGCTTTCTTGAAAATCTTGCAGACCACTCATGGTCTTGGTTATGTCTTCGGAAGGTAACAAGTTGATTTTAATCTCACCTTTAGCTGTCCCATTTACTCATCGGTTATTGCAGTAGTTTATAAATGATTCCCTGTGTTCCAAACTCTATTCTTTTCAGCCCTCTGTACGATGAAGTTATCCTGTTATGTCTCGATCTCGGGGAACTTGACGCAGCCATTGCAATAGTGGCCGACATGGAGACTACTGGAATAAGTGTCCCAGACCAAACTCTCGACAGAGTAATATCCGCCAGACAGGGAATCGACACTACCAGCGATGAAGCTTCATTATAGCTTCCTCCCCCTAATACCATTATCTCCATTCGTGGTTATGTTATAGGTAAATTGTAGACATAAAGTAGCATCAGTCCCTCGTCAGGTCAGGAAAACAAAAATTTTGTATGGCATGTTATTGAATAAAATTATAGCTGAAATGCTGACTCCAATTTCGTGGTGGTTTAGGGGAAAATAACGAGGAAAGGAAAATTTACGTGAAACTGAATTCCGCATGAATTTCGTCAGGATAGAAAATTATGGAAGAAATGATTAAAACATTCTTATTTTGATAAAAAATTTCTTCTTAATTTTCATTCAATCTTCTTTCTTCAACTCAATTTAAGCCAGACAATTTTTTTTTTCTAATTTTCCCTTAATTTTTTTCCCAATAAATTTCCATACGTATGTTACAACAAGCACATTCTCAAATTTAACCCTATTTGAATATTTATATGTTTTTTTGTCAATTTCTATAATAAATGTGGGTTATGGATGGATTTATGTGCTCATCATCTAACTGATATAAATGGGTACTCTCCCTACATCTACGGCTGCAAGCGAACCGATGTACTCGCGAGCTGCTTGCGAATTAGTTCGGTTAATATTCGGTCAAAGCTCGTTTGTTAATAAATGAGTCGATCACGAACAACAATTATAAGCTCGTTTAATAAACGAGCTGAACATGAGCAAGGCGTGCTCGGCTCGTTTATGTTCACGAATAAGCTCGATAAGAAGCTTGATATCTCTATTAAAAAATTGAGGACTTACCGACTGGAGTTAGAATGTAATTCAAATTCAAACATGTCAATCTATCGTAACAAGAGTTAAGAATTTAAAATTAGTGAAGATGACTACAATAATTAACATAAATTCCGTCTTACGTAAATGAAACAGTTGTAACTTATGTTTATCATTTGAGCCAAACATGAATAATGGGGTATTCAACTCGTTTATGGGCTTGGTTAAAAGTTCTATTCAAACTCATTTATAGTACGTTTAGACTCGATTAGGAATTTTTTTTTATAAATTTACAAAGTTACTAGTTAATAAAGTAAGATTTTTTAACGAGTAGCTCATTTAAAATTCGTTCAAATTTGTTTAAACATTCGTTTATCATATATATTGAATTTTATATTATATCAATCCAAATGCTCGAGTAAGGCTTGAGTTCGGCTCGAACTCGTGAAATTTTAAATGAATGAATATGAACACTTTACTACTCGACTCGACTCGTTTGCAGCCTTACCTACATCGAGTTACTATTGCATACACCGGGAGTACCTACTCCCTCGCACGACGTCGTTTTCATTAAATGAAAAGTGATGTCGTTTACTTTAAGTTGCTTCAATAAAAGATCGATGTTGTTTCTGAAGAATATACAGTCATTTCTGAAATAATATCTATACATTTCTGATGAATATGAAACCACGAAAACAATCTGATAAATATTGGTCCGATTCTGACGAATATATATGCAGTTCTGGGAAATAACCAATGATTTATCATGAATATCGATGCATTTCTACTGAAAATTGACGCAGGGTATTGAAAATAAACTACAAAATAATCTGAAGAATATACAAGTGTTTCTGAAGAATATACAGTCATTTCTGAGTAATATCTATACATTTCTGATGAATATGAAACCATGAAAATAATCTGATAAATATTGGACCGATTCTGACGAATATATATGCAGTTATGGGGAATAACCAATGATTTATTATGAAGATCGAAACATTTCTGGTGGGAATGGACACAGACAGTTGAAAATAGACGAGAAAATAATCTGAAGAACATACAAGGGTTTCTGAGAAATATACATTCATTTATAAGTAATATTGATACATTTCTGATGAATATGAATATACAACTATTTCCATTAACAAAACGCGTTTTGCTTTAAATCAATATTACTCAAGAGTTTGCGATTTTACGATTTTTCTACATCCCCAAGAAATTGCGATTTTTCTAATAATTAAAACCCGTCCAATTGAACCGGACTGTGATAGAAATTGTATGGTTCGGTTCGGATTGGGAGGTCTAATTGAGTCTCATTTGGTGCTGTTTCCCGGTTTGTTCATCACGTATGGGCTAGCTCTAAACCCTGATTCTTGTCCCAACATATAATCTCATCGCCACACCAGACGCAGCTTCGACGGCTGCATCACTTCCGTCGGCGAGTATTCCTCCGGCAAAGTCTCTTATTGGATCTCAAAATGGGGGATTCGTTTGAACAGTTGATTTCCTTATCCGCACTTGTCTCCACTCCATCAACGAAGCGACGGATTGCGATATTCAGACATGAGATTCCCGCAATTTTGAACAATTCAGGTTACTGCATTGACTGTTGTGTGTGTGTGTTGACACATCCAAGTAGAGCTAGTTTCTGCCAGGCTTCTAAAAATGGGTCCACATTTTGTTGTTCCTTAAATTTGCTTGAGTTGGATTGTCAAAATGAAGCTGCTAATTTTACTTGTTTGGTTAAATTTTCTTATAGTGGAGTTTAGTTGTGTTGTGTGAGATTGGAGAATGACTTGGAACCTGAGTTTTTTTAAGCTGAAGTAGGCAAGCTTTTTGAAATGCTTGGAAGTTATTTAATGTATTTTAGTTTTTGATTTAATTTTTGATTTAATTTTTGAGGATGCTAGCAGATGGCCTTGTTCAATAATCAAGATATCTATTTTTCTTTTGTTTATCGAGCCAGCAGATAATTCATAGTAGCTATTTCGATTGACATTAATAGCACAAAGACATTTTAAATTATGGATTGTAGACTGTGTGAGTGACAGAAAGTTTGGTTCTGACAATCCACCTGATATGGGTGATCCAGCAGTTTCTAGCCTTTGTGAATGGTATTTATAATGGAAGGCAAATTTTAGGGAAAAATAATACTCGTAAGATTTCGATCAAAATCATAATCATAAAAAAAATATTTGTAGCTATATTATAAGTGATGCCTCCAAATAGCATGCCACATTAGTTTGTGAGTGATATTCTTGAAATGACTAGCCATTATAATGTAGTTAAGCAGTAAGCACCTAGTGCAGTGAACTTCAATAATTGCTATTGATCAGCGTGCACTAGTCCACATCAATCGTATAACAACATACTAGGCAAAGTAAAATTAATAACCAACATAGTATATCAAAGCTTAGCATAAATATCTCTTACATTTTACTTTTAGAAGTTACAAGATGGCTAGTATTTTTGTGAAGTCCTGTTGAGCCCCTGTGTTGTAGACTCTTCAATTTTGACTTTTGACATCATGTTTTCTGTCTGTCCATTAGTTGCTTTACAATGAATTGGTGTACAAGTTGCTGAGGTGCCTAAACAATTTACTGCATCCAAATGTGTTCATCGTATCATATTTGTTGTTTTTGTTCAATATTAATTGCGAATTATCTACTGAAATCCTTATTTAAATACTTACTTTTTCATCTCAAATTCTGCAGAGATGACTGGTGAATATGCAACAGTTCTGGTAGATATAATTTTCAGAACATTGCTTATTTATGATGACAATGGTTCGAAGAAAGCTGTTGATGGTCTTCTTGTAGAATCTCTTAAAATCGTCACATTTATGAAGCACTTTGCCGCCACTGTTGTTCAGAGCATGGAGAAGCTGTCAAAAGTGCAGTCTCATGTGGGCTGTTACAGGCTGCTCAAGTGGTCATGTTTTCTTTTGACAAAAAGTCAGTTTGCCTCAGTTTCAAAAAATGCCTTTTGGAGATTAGTTGCTTCTCAGGCATCTGTACTTAACATCGCTATGGAGGGATCTTTCCGTGAGCGAAGAGCATGCAAGAGAACTCTTTTTCATATATTTACTCAGGTGAATGGAGATATCACCTATTTTTTATGTTCCATGATAAGCATTTTCTTGGATCTCTATATCTGATTTGCTGTCCGTTTTATTGCCTTCGTAGCCTGGCTTTCTGAAAATGTACATTGACGAGCTAAAAAATGGACGGATTCCATATACCGACTGTACCAAGTTAATACAAGTATTGTTGGAATTCAGTTGTAAAAATCCGTCTACTGTTGAAGAATACAAGGTGACATGTTAATTTTTCACAATTTAATTGCATCTAATGTGCTGCACCACTCACAATATTACTCTATATTGGGCTATAATATTAACCCAACACATTGCTTTGAACAGGCAATATTTCTTGATATCTATGTCAAAGCAGTTTTGAATGCAAAGGAAAAGCCAGCTTCGAGTCTTAGCCAATGCTTTTACCCACTTCTCATCCACATATCTCACGACGAGTTCAAAAACATTGTAGTTCCATCATCTATCAAAATGTTGAAACGAAATCCAGAGATTGTTATAGAGTCCATTGGGATACTCTTAAAATCCGTCAGGCTTGATTTGAGCAAGTATGCTGTTGAAATTCTTTCTGTTGTATTACCCCAAGCTCGCCATGCAGACGAGACGAGACGGTTTGAGGCATTGACCATAGTAAGCTGCTTAAGCCAAAAATCTAGTAATCCTGACGCCATACAAGCAGTGTTCGAGGCAATGAAAGCAGTGATCGGAGGTGTGTTTTCTTCTTCTAGTTGCTGTTATGGACATCCGTTGTAAACAACTAAAGGAAAAAAAGTCTCATCTGACATGAAGGACACCTCCATGATTATTGATGTGTATCAGTTTATTTAATCATTCTATTATCATTTTGTGCAGGGTCTGAAGGAAGACTCGCATTCCCTTACCAACGAGTTGGTATGATCAATGCAATAAATGAACTGTCCTGTGCACCTGAGGGGAAATACTTCAGTGGACTATCAGCTTCAGTATGTGGGTTTCTGCTATCCTGTTATAAAGATGATGGTAACCTTTCTCCATTTACCGCTAACTTTATATTTTCGACCCCTTACATTAGTATAATATTTAAGCATTTTATATTGATTGCTTAGGAAGTGAAGATGTAAAAATCACTATACTGGCAGCTTTGGCTGCATGGGCAGTTCGAGCTGCTGATGCTTTATCTTCAGAGATCGTTACATTCCTTGCTTCTGGAATAAAAGAGAAAGAAAATTTAAGAAGGGCTCACTTGCGTTGCTTGAAGGAAATTTGCAAAAATGTCGACGCCATTGGAATGGTGGGAGCGGATTCAGTCATCTGATCCCTATTTTTAATCTAAAATTGATTTAGTTTATATTTTAACTTATATATTCAGCTGAAATTTGTGAATATACTGTAGATATCATCATTATTTGCACCGCTTCTTCAATTAGTGAAAACTGGTTTCACTAAACCGGCACAACGGTTGGATGGCTTTTATGCTTTGGTTTTAGTTTTGAAGATTGCAAAAGTTGATATCAAAGCAGGTGAGGCTACTCTGTTAGCATATCAAGATTTTTGACATTTGGTGTCAAATTAAGGTTTGGATTATATTGATGATTTCTTGCTGAATCAACAGATGACGCTCTTACCAAGGAGAAGATTTGGCCGTTGATATCTCAAAATGAGCCTTCTGTGATTCCTATTTCAATGGTACATATATACATATATATAGATATAGATATAGAGAGAGAGAGTAGTTTGATATCACACTATGTTTTATGCATTTTAAGCCTCAATTTACAATAGGTTTGTTGTTTAAGTTTAATCGTATGTATCTTTAAGTGTATCTGTTATGTACTTTAACAAGGCAATGAAGATCAAAGGGTATGCAATTTCCTTCTGGAAATGGATCTGTCGATCCTTGTATAGCAATGGGCACCGTTTATCCTTTGCCATTTTAACAATCCTCCACTCACTGTTTTTCTCAGGCATCAAAATTATCAAGTGATGATTGCCTAGCATGCGTTGGTCTTCTTGAGGATCTTTTAGTGGAATATCATCATAGGTATGTGCTCATTCAGTTTCTCTTTATTTTTTTATATTTCCGTCAAATGCCACTATTGTAACTGCTCTCTCTACCACAGAGTATTGGAGGCTTTTACGTTGCCACCAATTTTTCAGGTGAACCAACTACTACCGCGTTTCTCTGTGAATATAACCCCCTTTATGTGTATGTGAGCTTCTTCTGATTTTGGCTGCTATCTGCAGCTGTTGCTCTATTTTATCTGTCATCCATCTTGGGATGTGCGCAGAGTGGCTCATGAGTCTACCAAAAAAATTATTGCTGCTGCTCCTGATTTGTCTGAAAGTCTTTTACTGGAATTTGCAAGTTTTTCATCCTTGGTTGGAGAAAGAAGTTTACTCTTGAAGAGAAGGTATTCCATTTTGTTTAATAGTGTCAGCTGGGTACGCGACACAACTGTAATACCTTATGTTCAACCCATTATTATTTGAAAATCTGACTCTGTGATGTCTAGTGACTCAGAGATACCATTGGATACTCAAATTCCCTTCCTTCCGTCAACTGAAGTGTTGGTGAAGGCCTTGGCTGTGATATCATCAAGTGCTTTAGTGGTTGCACCTAGTTTATCTATGCAAGTTATACTATTTGCACACCATCCGGTTCTGATTGGCACTGCAAACAGAGATGCCGTATGGAAAGTAAGTGCTACATGCATTGTACTTTAGTTTTTTATTGTTACCATATGCTGGCAGAATCTCCTTAAGAGGGGAAAATCATACCTAGCATACATCCATTATAAATTTACAAGGAATCAGGTTCCAAAATTGCATATAAATATTGCTGCGATGAATTAACCTGTTGCCTAAAGTGTCATAGTAGCAAAAAGAGTATGATAAACTGGGATCACTTAAAAGCTTATGATTGCCTCTTTGTTTATCGCAGAGACTTGTCAAGTGTTTCAGAAAGACCGGCCTTGACATCCTCAGTGTTATCACATCTAATATTGCACATATATGTAAGGTCAGTAATGTGCACCTAACCTTATTCAACTTTCTTGCTGTTTGGTTCTCCAGTTATGTTATTGTAAAGCATTCATACTACAGTTTGGAGAGTATGATCTGTGTCTTTTGTTCTTCGTTGCTCCATGGATCCGTAATTTCAATGAACAATTTCTCGTACTATTTGAGATATGTCATTGAAGGATCTTCGCATTTTTGAAGCAAGGGATATACCAGCACTTTTTTACTATATATGGTTAAGTCACCCGCATTGGTGCATCCATCATCTATGCATGTTGGCGGACTTTATGGCTAATATTGACATCTTTCGTTCTTGGTTATTGTCATGAAGATTTGAGTGTAACATCTGTATAACTTTAATGTGGGGACCTGTTAAATAAAAATTATCATTGTTACTAAGCTTCAGACTGTAATCTCCCTCATCAAGGAAGTAATTAGGAAACTGCTAGGAGCTATGAATGATTGAACCATTTATTGCACTGGTTTTCCGATACAGAAAGTTAGAAACAATCAAACAACACATGATTACTGAATTCTAAGAATGTTCAAGTTATTGAATTTTTTAGGGAGAATACTGACAAAGCCAACCGGTAACGGACTTTAACCCTTTCAAATTGACATACTTCATGCTCATTTCCATGCCATGCCCTTGATACCGATGTGATTGGGTGGTATTGCCTCTGAACTCGTTGAATAAAATTTTGTGGAATGCAATATTTCACAAGTCATACATGTTATGACTAACTGTATTTTTTGTTCTACCATTTGTCTTAGCTTAGGTTTTACCATGTGCCGTTGCTTGTTATGTTTTGTGTGGCTATTGTTTGCTTTTCTTTGAGATCGTTCCTCATTCTTTCATTCAATGTTTCAAATCAGCTGTGGTTATTTAAGGTAATATACATTGTGTCGCTAAATTAGTTTTGTTTGACACAGATACAAGCTCGTTGTTCCGTAGTTTACACACACACATGCTTAAATTAAGTGATTTTCTTAATATCATCTTGCAGGTTCTGTAACTTATTTCTTTAAAAGGAACGCTTGCTTACTGTTTCATAATATATTCTTTATGTCTTAAACTGTGTAAGCTTTAGTCAAAATCATTTTGATAAAGTATACTAGATTAAAGTGGGGTTACATTAGCAATCATGTCATCCGAAATAATACAGTGCCTTTGAAGAGAGTTTTGACATCTCAGTGTTTCTGTATTTTGAGATCAACTGGGAGCATGATTGAATACTACCTTGCAGGGTTTGCTTGGATCACGGGGCCTGATGAGTGGTGATCATTTTGAACAACAGGCTGCGATACACTGTTTATCAACCTTGATGTCTATAGCACCTGGAAATACCTATTCAGAGTTTGACAAGGTTTATCTGCACTGTTGCAATCAAGACTCCTGACTTGTTTCTTTAATGCTGGTGTCGTCATCAGCCATCTAACATTTGAGCTATATGTTATTTCAGCACTTAAAAAGTCTGCCAGATCTCCAATCGCATGATATGCTATCTCCAACTGATATTTTGGTATGTCTAGATCACATGTTATTTTTCTTTATTCCACATGTAATTGTTGAAATATATTTTCTTTTTATATGGAATTTATAATTTCTTGTTCGTCTGTTGTTCTTGATTTATGCCTGTTTGATGCATTTTCTATGGGTTCTGGTTCGCTTTTATTACATTCTGATCTGATGGAAATAGGAAATTCGATCCGGACCTATGATAACTTTAGTTTTTAGGGTTGCAGTTGTTAAGTAGTGTTAGAATTATTTGAAACTAAATGTCTTCTTCTTTACCCCATGTTACAATTTCTAATATTGCATGCTATTCATAGCCTTTTTTTTTGGGGCTCTTGCGGATTTCATTTACATGCTGAACCTAAAAATATTACATGCTTAACGCGGAAGGGTGATATATCTAGGTGTAGCTTTATTTACAGACCCTTGAATGTTGTAAGTTGAGCAGGTTCATTTTCCTGGTAATAGTGTACTTCATACTTCAGATAATATGCCATCTCACTTTCATCGACAATTACTTTCTTAATGTGCCAAAGTTATTTTTTCCTTAAAGGCCTGGGTCAGTCTTTTGCAATTCCTTACAGTATATCTGTACTGGATCAGATTTTCAACACTCCGGAAGGGAAGCTTTCTAATGAGCAAGGTGTCTATATTGCTGAGGCTGTCACTGTAAAACAAACAAATCAAGTTAAGGGGCGCCATGTGCATGGAGATCAGAATGGCAGGGTAGTGGAAGATCACAACCTCCACCTTTCCCTCCTTCGTAGTTTACACTTTGTTTCATTTATTCATTTGTACATAAAGGACTTTCTTGACTCCAGGATCACATTAATCCTAATAATTCTGTAAAGAAAGACCCTGTTAACAAAGTAGTCTCTGGCGCTGGGAAAAAAGACACTGGAAAGCCTACAAAGAAAGCTGGTTTGTGATTGATTCATAGTTCTTTCATATATGTAAATATGAGTTTCTCAGTACATTTTTCATTGTTTCACTGTAGACAAGGGAAAAACTGCAAAAGAAGAAGCACGTGAATTGCTACTTAAAGAAGAAGCATCAGTGCGGGAGTATGTAACAGAAATCAAGAAAAACCTTTCTGTGATGCTTACATCACTTGGTGAAATGGCCATCGCTAATCCAGTATTTACACACAGTCAACTACCTGCCCTGGTTTGTGCCACCTCTGCTGTATTTTCTCTGCTTCCAGCATAATTAATTGAATTGCTTTTCAGCATCAATAAAAAAATGGAAAATATGCATTACCCACTTAAAAATACAGCTATATAACACCACTATGGCTGAGATGCTCACACTCTGTACCGTATTATGTCTTCATCTACGACATCAAGCTGTTTTTCTTTATCAAGAATTATATCATTCGCTAGTTATCAGAATATAGCTATAACATATCAGTTTTTCGGCTGGGGTTTTCTTGTTGTTTGTTGGTGTCTCATAAAGAATGTTTTTGTGGTTATGAACTTCAAGCTTTGGCAGGGTGCTGGCGTTCCGTACTGGGTTTCTAATTTATGTCCTTAAACTCAGGTCAAATTTGTCGATCCATTGCTGCGGTCGCCGATAGTAAGTGATGTGGCATATGAAACCATGGTAAAGCTCTGCAAATGTACAGCTCCACCTCTCCCTAATTGGGCCCTCGACATAGCTACGGCTCTACGACTAATTGCGACTGCAGAGGATTATGCTATCTGGGATTTGATTCCATCTGTAGGTGAAGGGGAGTCTGATAATAGACCAGTTTCGGGTCTTTTTGAAAGAATTGTAAATGGGCTATCACTGTCTTGTAAATCTGGACCTCTTCCAGTTGATTCCTTTACGTTTATCTTCCCGGTAATTATGTCACACTCTCACTATATATATTTGTCAGTATGAAAGACCTGATATCTGAATTCAGGAGTTTAGTTTTATAACAGCTTCTTTATCTTTCATTTTATGGATGTTCAGATAATGGAACGGATTCTTTTATCATCCAAGAAGACAGGACTTCATGACAAAGTGCTTCAGATAATTTACCTGCACATGGACCCTATTTTACCCCTTCCTAGACTCCGGATGTTATCGGTAAGATTCTGTGGCTATTATTGTTCAATACGTTTTATGTGACTGAGGGATACCGAGTAAGGGCAAGCATGCTACTTGTGTTATGTATCTTTTTTTGTCCAGGTTTTGTATCATGTACTTGGGGTAGTTCCAGCATACAAGGCATCTATTGGACCTGCACTAAATGAGTTGTGTCTCGGTCTGCAATCAGATGAGTTGGCACCTGTATGTGCTTTGACCCTCGTTGATGTTACTCTGTGTTCTTTTTTCAATGATCTCACGTGACTAATTGTTTGGCATTGTGCAGGCTCTCTACGGGGTGTATTCAAAAGATGTTCATGTAAGACTTGCTTGCTTGAATGCTATAAAGTGCATTCCATCAGTTGCCAATCGCTGTGTTCCACAAAATGTTGAAGTTGCGACAAGTATCTGGATTGCCTTGCATGATCCTGACAAGGTGTGTTTGCTTCATTTCCTACCGAACTAGAACTTATACGCAATTTAAGGCTGACCTGATAAGATGATATCTATGTTATAATTCTCAGATGAGCATGAAGTTTTTGTTGATAGGCATCGTTAAGAATCTGTTCCATGTTTTAACTTGTAGCTGTATGGTCATATTGGATCCCTAGGTAATTATGTTATCCTTTCAAGTCAGTAATGCGACCCTGATAATGATTTGTTATTAACAACAAAGCTCAAAAGGGCGATATGGCCCTCATACATGTAGGAAGATAGATATCAACCTCTTGCAGGGAGGTTATGGGTCCTTTTGCTTTCTCATGGCTTGAATCTTGATACCTAGGGAACTATTAGTATCCAATGATTAATACATTAAAAATAGAGAAAAAACCCAAAAGGGGCTCTGAACTATCACCACTTACCCAATTGCGGTCAGAACTACCACAATTTTCAAAAAGGGTGCGACGAAAAAAAAATCGGACTGATTTTCTATAATAAAATTTACCATTATATTTCTAAACTAATATTATTATAACACTTAGATTTTTGTGCCAAAATTATGTCGTTTGCTTATCAAAATAAATTATATCGTTTTGTGCACATAAAGAAAACGTCTTTTGATAACCAAATAACATAATTTTCACACACAAATCTAAGTCTTATTATAATATTAGTTTTGAAATGTAATGGTGAATTTTATTTTAAAAAATCAGTCCAATTTTTTTTTATCGCACCCTTTTTGGAAATTGTGGTAGTTCTGACTGCAATTGGGTAAGTGGTGGTAGTTCAGGGCCCCTTTTGGGATTTTCCCCTTAAAAATATTGATGTGCCACAACATTCCATCTATAGTACAGCAAGAGGATAACCTACAATAAGTTTCTAGCCAAACGCCCATTTTTTTTTAAAAATGAACCTTTTATGTGTTGTTATCAAGGTCGAACGCAATCTGATGCAAGGTTTTACATGTCAGAATTACGTGCAATTTAGTGTAATCTCACTGTTTAGTCAAGAGACCAGAAGCTCGTAATTCGACCATTTGGGAAATAAATATGACTCCCACGTTGTGCTTATGTGACTGTGCACAGTATGGGAAATGCTTAGTTACTTACAAAGAAAACAGAATCGTTTTTCGTTTACACTTTACAGTTTCGACTTCGCTGTGAATGTCGTCTATGACGCTCTCAACTTATTTGTTCTGCATCTTAGTGAAATCGTGCTAGTATTTATCCTGTCATCCATTCCAGCTCTTTTCCTAATAGACTGGTATTGTATCCGTTATTTAATCAAGTTTCGGCTGCACTCAATTTGATTAACCTATTTCTTTATCTTTGTGCTCAGTCTGTTGCAGAGATGGCTGAAGATATATGGGATAGATATGGTCATGAGTTTGGTACTGACTACTCAATACTGTTTAAAGCACTTTCTCACATCAACTACAATGTTCGAGTAGCTGCCGCAGAAGCATTGGCTGCTGCTTTAGATGAAAATCCTGATAGTATCCAAGTATGTTATACATGTAAACTGTTAGATATTCATATCTTGCCGAATTTGTATCTTTTAAAATCATCTCGCCCTATTAATTTAGTGTTGCATTTTTATTAACTGCTTGCACCTTGTCAGGAATCCCTATCTACTTTATTTTCTCTTTACATCCATGACATTGGGTTAGGAGAAGACAATGTGGATCCTGGATGGTTAGGAAGACAAGGAATATCATTGGCTTTGCATTCAGCTGCTGATGTACTCCGAACCAAAGATCTGCCTGTTGTGATTACCTTCTTAATATCCCGAGCGCTTGTGAGTTGTCCCTCTCTCACTCGCCTACTCACTCCCTCTCTTTCTCTCTCTCTCTCTCTTTATATATATATTATTATATATTACATATAAGTGAGCTAAGAACTCAATCTTAGCCCCAAATTTGGAGAGGGAGCTAAGAACCCAATCTTAGCCCTCCATGAACTTTGGGCAAAGGCTCAAAGGTCATGGACCCTAAAGTCAAAAGTGTGTGGTACTTTGGTCCAAAAAAATTCAAAGACCAAACGTATTTTCGGCCCATGAAGTTTGAACCTTTAGATCAAAGTTCATGTAAGGCTATGATTGAATTCTTAGCTCTATCCAAATACGGGGGTCCTCGTTTGAACATCCTCTCTCTCTCTCTATATATATATATATATATATATACCAATTCTGATGCATCAAGATGCCACAGGCTGATTCTAATGCTGATGTACGAGGAAGAATGATAAATGCAGGCATTCTGATAATTGACAAGCATGGAAGAGACAATGTATCATTGTTGTTTCCAATATTTGAGAACTACTTGAACAAAAAGGTATGCATCTCTATTATCTTTACAATTGATTTTTCCTGCTTAGATTGCTCTTTGCTATACATTAAGTTGTGAACAGTTTTTTTGTTATTTCTTCTAACTTCTGCTTGTGTTGATGGGATTTTTATGTTCAGTCATCCGATGAAGAAAAATATGACTTAGTGCGCGAGGGTGTTGTTATATTCACAGGCGCATTGGCAAAGCATCTTGCTAAGGTTGACAAGGAATTTATATTTCATACCCAAAATGCTTACAATATGTTGGAGTTAATGATCAATATTTTATGATACAATGCTTTACAGAATGATCCTAAAGTGTTAGCTGTTGTGGAGAAGTTGTTGGATGTGCTTAATACTCCTTCAGAAGCTGTTCAACGTGCTGTCTCAGATTGTTTGTCTCCCTTGGTGCAAGCAAAAAAAGTACGCAATTTTCTCGTGGAAGATTTCTGATCACTTAGATATTTCATTTTCAAGTAAATGGTTGATATTTATGTATGTATTTTAAAGAGTGTTTGCTTGCTCATGCTCTTAATGGTTCAATCTTATGATTACTAGGTTTCTTTTCTGGTTACTTGACATCAGTTATGTCGTTTCTCTCTTTTGCCTCATTTTCATTAATAGGAGGATGGCACTGTACTTGTTTCTCGATTATTGGATCAATTGATGAAAAGTGACAAATATGGGGAACGCCGGGGAGCTGCTTTTGGCCTTGCAGGGGTGGTCAAGGGTTTTGGAATTTCCAGCTTGAAGAAATATGGGATTGTAAACATCTTAAGAGAAGGGCTCATTGATAGGTTGGTTTTGGTGGTAGAACCTGCCTATTCCACTCACATAAATAACTTATTTTATAAAAGAACTAAGAAACCTTTCCATGCGACTAAAAGT
The DNA here is from genome assembly GCA_002312845.1 of Kalanchoe fedtschenkoi. NCBI lineage: Eukaryota > Viridiplantae > Streptophyta > Magnoliopsida > Saxifragales > Crassulaceae > Kalanchoe > Kalanchoe fedtschenkoi. Next base: position 178,058 of record NQLW01000868.1, read on the forward strand.
ATTGTTAAAAGGAACTATTTTTTCAGATCAGTAAAAAATCGGAAAGAAATTGTTCCATTGTGAATAAATTGTACCTTGCATTAATGAATATTAGTCTCCCGTGAGTACTTTTGAAACTCTTTGTACTCTCTCATTTTATATTTTCTGACTTCGTTTTTAAGCTCCTCCTCTAGCTAAAACTGTTGCACTTCGAATTTGATATCAGACATGCATTTTGAGACACTTTATCTTCCCCATTCTGAAGTGGCTCGGTAGTGCCTAAGCTGAATTTTGTTTCCATACAAATTAAAGAAAATGGTTTAGCATGATTTTTATTAGCTCCACTTCTCAATAGTAATTGATGTTCCTGCTTCGAAGATCAGAATTTAAACATCTGTAATAAATGAAATGTCTACAAATGTTTATCTGATTGTCATATTCGTAGTGGGTACGAAAAGTTTCGGGTTCTGACATCTCATTTACTCATATAGACTAGGTCGTATCTGGTAATTACAGGAACTCTGCTAAACGTCGTGAAGGTGCATTGCTTGCATTTGAGTGCCTGTGTGAAAAACTTGGACGTCTCTTTGAGCCGTAAGGACTCGTTCTCTTCGTGATTTAGCAGTACTGTTCTATCAATGGTTTACTGATCTAGTTTCTTGCTCAGCTATGTTATTCAAATGCTACCTCTGCTTTTGATTTCTTTCTCCGATCAAGTTTTGGCTGTTCGTGAAGCTGCTGAATGTGCTGCCCGTGCGATGATGTCTCAACTAACTGCCCAGGGAGTGAAGCTTGTTCTACCATCTCTTCTGAAGGTATTGAAAATACTGGAAATTGTAAAAATATGTGCAATTTTTCCACTTTGATTCATAATGAAAGTTGTCTATTCTGATCGTGGGAATATCATCACTGGTGTCATCCAATATCTTAGGGTCTTGAGGATAAAGCTTGGCGAACAAAACAGAGTAGTGTACAACTACTTGGTGCCATGGCTTATTGTGCACCCCAGCAGTTATCTCAATGCCTGCCTAAGATTGTACCTAAATTAACAGAGGTCTAAAAGATCAATACCAATCCTATCGATTTTGATTTCAGTTGTATCCATTCTTGGCATATTCATATCAGTAAATTTTAATTTGTCCTTCAATCATAGGTACTGACAGATACACATCCCAAGGTCCAATCAGCCGGCCAAACAGCACTTCAACAGGTAATAGTTTGTTTCATCAGAAGTAACTTTATTTTTTCATATTCACTTTATGTTATCAGGGTTCCATCTTATCAGGTTGGCAGTGTGATTAAAAATCCTGAAATATCCTCCCTTGTACCTACCCTTCTTAAAGGGCTTACTGATCCTAATGATTATACAAAATACTCCCTCGATATTCTTCTTCAAGTAAGTGTTACCTTTTCTTATACAGACTTTGTATTGGTAATTACATTTATGCACTTCCACTGATTGTTTTTCCTTTTGAATTACCACAGACAACTTTCATCAATTCAATTGATGCCCCATCACTTGCACTCTTGGTGCCAATCGTTCATAGAGGTTTAAGGGAAAGAAGTTCTGAAACAAAGAAGAAAGCTGCTCAAATTGCTGGAAACATGTGTTCACTAGTGACTGAACCAAAGGACATGATCCCATACATTGGGTTGCTTTTACCAGAGGTCAAGAAGGTAATATATTCAGTACAAATTATTGTGTGTAAATTTTTTATCTTATAGCTTTCCAACTCATTGCTGTTGAGAGCTATTAGGTGCTTGTCGACCCAATACCAGAAGTTCGTTCTGTTGCTGCAAGGGCTCTTGGATCGCTAATTAGGGGAATGGGAGAGGAACACTTCCCTGATCTTGTTTCATGGCTGTTAGAAACATTAAAATCGGAAGTAAATAATGTAGAACGCTCGGGGGCAGCTCAAGGGCTCAGTGAGGTGAGATTTGGGGGAAAATTGTATCTGACTGAATCTGATGTGCTGCTTCCAGTTTTAAGCATTAATGTATTGCAGGGTTCATAACATATTCAAATCATGTATCTAAAGTGGAGCCTTAACATTTTGTACCCACCTGTTGCCTTCATGTCATATGTTTTGTTATTGTATTTATGTACTTTTTGAATCTAAGATTCTGTGAAAATGAATAGTTATGCAAATGCTTGAGGGAGTTGCAAAATTGTCATTTATCTTCCTATCAGTTTAGTTCTATTATCTGAAGGGATGTAGCTCTAAAATTTCTTATTGAGATGGTCAGATGGTAATCATTTTGTCATGCCCTTCAGCTATGGTGTAAGTAATGGGACCTAGCACGTCAGTTACATATCAACATTACCCAGCATTTCTTTCCGATGAGGCCAATGCCCAATACATGATGAATAGTTTTGTTATGTGAATAGGATAGTTGTTTGACCAGATAAGTGAGTTTGAACATTCACTTAAAGTTTGTTCATTATTTCTCTAGAAAGTAATGTCCTGCAATGTTGAATCTTAAAAAGAGATTTTAGTCCTTCATGTCAAAAAAACTCTATTATGCTTTGAACATGAACAGTTTTTTTATGAAAAATGTTTTTGTTATTTTTAGTTGCATTTGTAACTTCCATTTTTATTGTCTTCAGGTTGTAGCTGCACTGGGCACTAAATACTTTGAGCAGTTGCTGCCTGATATTATTCAGAACTGTTCCCACCAAAAAGCATCTGTTCGTGACGGTTATTTAACACTTTTCAAGGTGCATATATCAATTTTATGACATCTTTTTATTGTCTCTTATTTTTGGGCCCTCACATTTGGTTCTACTTTTTCATCAGTACTTTCCGAGATCTTTGGGTGTGCAATTTCAAAAGTATTTGCAGCAGGTTCTGCCTTCTATATTGGATGGTTGGTGTTTATACTCTACTTCATACATTTCTGAGATCAACAGTTGGACTACTGTATTTTTATCAATAATCTTTTGTTTGTTTTTATTTATAACAGGTCTCGCTGATGAGAATGAGTCAGTGCGTGACGCCGCACTTAGTGCCGGCCATGTTCTTGTAGAACACTATGCTACAACGTATGGTCTATCACAATTGTGTTTCTCTTTGTTGTATTGAGTTAAGATCTTCAAAGGGTGATTAATTCAACCTCAAAGCTGAACTAGGAATTGCTTATTAAGTCTCAAATAAAAGTGATAAGTAATTGTGGTTTTGGCTGATTATTGCAAAGACAAAAGTGGCGGATTTGAGTTAAAAAAAACTGTTACAGTTTTGTCATACAGTTCATGTTATTAACGTACTGGCAGCATTTGATATTTTATTAGTGGATTTCTAAGCAGTGCTACAAGTTCAGTTTTGCCAAATCTAATATGTGTGAATGTTCATTTGACATATGACTTGCTTAAAATAATGAGCAGTTCTTAAATTTGTTTGGTTATTGGTCTCAGGTCCTTACCTCTGCTTCTACCAGCGGTGGAAGATGGCATTTTCAATGACAGTTGGCGGATCCGACAAAGTTCTGTTGAGTTGTTAGGGGATCTGTTGTTTAAGGTATAGCGCGCTTGCTATTTCCAAATCTTGAGAGGGTTCCTCGTCACTGTTTGGTCAGGATGATTTATGCGTTATTCTTTCCAGGTAGCTGGAACTTCTGGTAAAGCTATACTTGAGGGCGGTAGTGATGATGAAGGTTCAAGCACTGAAGCTCATGGCAGAGCAATTATTGAAGTCCTCGGCATGGATAAGCGAAATGAAGTTCTTGCTGCATTATATATGGTGCGCACAGACGTCAATCTATCTGTTCGTCAGGTACTGTTACTTTAGCTCTCAGTTCATGTCCAATACTAAGATACTTTCAACTTACCCATATTGTGATAGTGCACCCTGTCTGTTATGAATAATTTTGCAGGCTGCATTGCATGTGTGGAAAACTATAGTGGCCAACACACCAAAGACTCTTCGAGAGATAATGCCAGTTCTGATGAGTACCTTAATTACTTCTCTTGCTTCGCCATCCTCTGAAAGGCGACAGGTATATTTACTGCTTTCATTAGACATCCTGCATTAATTTTGTGAACTTCAGCTCTGAGACACTTTGTACTCAGGCGGCAGGAAGAGCACTTGGTGAACTTGTGAGGAAGCTTGGTGAAAGAGTTCTTCCATTAATCATTCCTATTTTATCTAACGGCCTAAAAGATCCTAATCCTGGTCGGCGCCAGGTTGGACATTGTATAATTTTTTATGTAGCAACATCTTTAGCTTTAAATTCTCAAAACTACCGATTGTAATCTTCCACTCAAACTCATGGAATTGTAACTACATTCAGTTTTAAAGCCGAAAGCTAACTGTGTCTCTGATCAGGGTGTTTGCATTGGTTTGAGTGAAGTCATGGCCAGTGCAGGCAAGCATCAGTTGTTGGCTTTTATGGATGATCTTATCCCAACGATTCGAACTGCACTTTGTGATAGGTTTGTCATTTACGATATTGTATATCTATGGAGTTTCATATTTATACTGTGGCATCATTTGTTTTTCAAGTTTGAAGTATGACTAAAGATGAATTTTGTTGTTGATTTCCCCTAAATAGCATGCCTGAAGTTCGTGAGTCTGCAGGCCTTGCATTCAGCACCCTCTACAAGGTATGCTATTAGAAAAAAGGTCCACGAAATTTGTAAGTATAATGACTGGACAGATTTACAAGTTGTATGTAAATGAATTATATTCAGAGTGCTGGAATGCAAGCAATTGATGAGATTGTGCCGACACTTTTGCATGCTCTTGAGGACGATAAAACATCTGATACTGCTCTTGATGGACTCAAACAAATTTTAAGGTTTGATTTTTAAGCAAGTCGGTATCTGCTACTGTTGTTGGATTGTCTTGTTGGTGGATGACATTTCATCAATGTTATTGTAGTGTCCGGGCCGCTGCTGTCTTGCCTCATATATTGCCTAAGCTCGTCAACCTTCCACTTTCGTAAGAACCATCGCTGTCCCTATGGAACTATCTTTTTAATGAGAGTGGAAACTGTTTCTCAAAACATATTTTTAATCTGATATTGTTGCCAACTTAAAACGTGTGCAGAGCATTCAATGCACATGCTCTGGGTGCTTTGGCTGAGGTTGCAGGGCCTGGGCTTAATTCGCACCTCAGTACTGTTCTTCCTGCTTTACTGCATGCTATGGGTGATGAGAATGAGGTGTGACTCTTAGGAACCTTTTCAGTGTCAAATTGTATCTTGTTACTTCTCTTGTATAAGGCTTGCTGCATCCTAATTTTTTAATCACTTTGGATGGTTAAGGACGTTCAAAATATGGCAAAGAAGGCAGCGGAAACTGTTGTACTAGTCATTGATGAGGAAGGCATTGAACCATTGATGTCAGAGTTACTCAAAGGTGTTGGTGACAGTCAGGTATAAATACTGTAGAAATAATAGATAGCATAAGTGCTGTGTATTTAGTCTAGTCACTCTCTGCTATCTCACGATATGGCATATTTGGTTATTCATTCCCTGTGTACTTGCATGATTTCAGGCTTTGGTCAGGAGAAGTTCATGTTATATAATCGGATTCTTCTTCAAGAATAGTGATCTTTATCTGGCTGATGAAGCTCCCGACATGGTATCTACCCTCATTGTGTTGCTAAGTGATACAGATGCAGCTAACGTTGTGGTATGACCTCCTAAATTGAATGAATTATGAAGTTTTACAGAAGTAGCTGTTTGTAACTGATATTTAATATTCATTTGAAAGGTTGCATGGGAAGCTTTGTCAAGGGTCATGGCATCAATTCCCAAGGATGTGCTTCCTTCTCACATCAAACTTGTACGTGATGCCGTATCAACTGCCAGAGACAAGGAGCGTAGGAAAAAGAAGGTTGGTAATCCATTTATTGAACTTTGTAATTAGCCTGAGCTATTAACTAGGTATTGTGATTCTTCTATCACCGCTGGATTTCTTCTTCTCACTAATGAATATTTTATCACAACCCTACAGGGTGGGCCTGTTCTGGTACCTGGATTCTGTCTTCCCAAAGCTCTCCAGCCTTTGCTTCCAGTTTTTCTTCAGGTGCTTACAATCTTTATATAAGCTAAGCAGTAAATAACGTTGTTATGCATGGTCACACATTGCATATGGTCGACTTTTGCTCATTTCATGTTCCTTGAAGTTTATGGTTAAATGATATTTCATTAATAATGAATGATACGTGATCACAGTCTCCTGTAAATGGTGTATACTTCATTTTTCACAGATATTGGTTTGTAAATATTTTATCATTCTTATTCTATTTTAAAATTTTCAGGGCCTCACTAGTGGATCTGCGGAATTACGAGAGCAAGCTGCTGTTGGTCTTGGTGAGCTTTTGGAGGTTACAAGTGAGAAAGCATTGAAAGAGTTTGTCATTCCAATTACAGGGTAAAAACTGAAGCCTGTTAGTAATTTGTATGCTTAATGTGTTCCTCTTCATTGACACACCATGTTTTCCAATTAAGACTCCCTAGTTTCTAAAAAGCTTCTGCATTAAAGAGATGGAGGAGGTTCTCTTTCTAAGGAATACATTAATTTGGTTTTTAGTGGCATAAGCATTCATAACTTTCTGAATGTTTAGCTCATTTGTTTAGCTCTTACATTTTTCGGTGCAAATGGTTATCAGGCCACTCATTCGGATTATTGGTGACCGATTTCCTTGGCAAGTCAAGAGTGCCATTTTGTCAACATTGAGCATCATCATCAAGAAGGGTGGAATTGCCCTTAAGCCATTTCTTCCACAACTCCAAACCACTTTTGTAAAGTGTCTGCAAGACAACACACGGTGAGCTCTAAACGTGCCAACTTTAATGGGCTTTATTTGTCTTTGTTTGTCAGCCAACCTTTATCCGAATTCTGATGTAGAATGTCACACTCAGATCTGGGCATTGTGTATGATTGGTGTCACCATTTTATGCTGACAATGCTGATTGCACTTGTAATGATGAAATTAGATTCAGGAAAACATAAGAAAATATGGGAGGGAAATTTCACATGGTAACTATCAGCCAAACAAAGACACCTGAGATGTGTCTTACATATTACATGTCGTATATATGACTAACCACATATTGGTATTTAGCCAATAACTTTATCATGTTTTTATAAATATCTTGCAAATCAATTTTTTAAGTTTCTGTTCGGTGACATTGGATGTTTAATTATGTTAATTCATGTGTGGTAATACAGGACGGTACGGTCAACAGCTGCTCTTGCGCTTGGAAAGCTAAGTGCCCTTAGTACTAGGGTTGACCCATTAGTTGGCGACCTTGTCACAAGCTTGCAGGTGATGATAATGACCTTCTGTTTTCCTTGTGATTGAAACATTTGGAAGATTAAGAACATTAATTTGTTGAAAACAATTATTCAGCAATCTGAAGGTGGAGTTCGAGAATCTATTCTAACAGCTCTTGGAGGTGTATTAAGGCATGCCGGAAAAGGTGTGAGTGCGCCTGTCAGACATCGAGCTTATACTCTCCTAAAAGATCTGATTAATAATGATGATGATCAAGTTCGAAGTTCTTCAGCCAAGATGTTGGGCGCCTTGTCACAGGTCCACCACCAATGTCTGATTATATATATCCGCATTTGGTTGCACTGATGTTCAATATGCATCTGCCATTGAAAATTGAGTGTACTTTCTATGATTTATCTCCATGTTATCCATTGTTTGTTCTGAGTTCATTTCCAATTCAATGTCACAGTTTTTAGAGGATAGTCAGTTGGCAGATTTGATCCAAGAACTTTCTGGCTCAGCTGTATCGTCCAACTGGGTCAGTCGGAATGGGGCTATACTTACCATATCATCTCTGCTTAGAAAGAACCCGTCTGTACTCTGTACATCTGCATACCTACCTTTGGTTTTGAAATCGATCAAGGGTACCTTGGAAGATGAAAAGGTAATCTGATAATAAATCCACTACTACTCTAAAAATAAAAGATTTTTGCCATTCAAATCGGTTGATAATTGATTAATTGATGATGACTTTTGGCCAGTTTCCCGTCCGTCAAGCCTCAACTAAGGCATTAGGAAGACTACTACTCTATCAGTTTAAGAATGATCCTTCAGATACCGCTCTGCATCAAGATATACTTTCTTCAATAGTCTCATCTTTACGTGATGAATCCAGTGAAGTTAGAAGAACTGCATTATCTGCACTGAAATCAGTGGCTAAAGTAAACTTGTTAACAATAATTATCAAGTTCATATTTAAAAAGTTATTGACTTTTGTTTGGGAACCTAACCAGCTAAAATCAATCATCACAGGAAAATTCTGTGGCTTTCATGAACTATGTTGCAATATTTGGGCCCTCGCTAGGTGAATGTTTGAAAGATGGAAATACCCCAGTGAGGCTTGCAGCAGAACGATGCGCATTCCATTGCTTCCAGCTGTCCAAAGGTATTACGCACGTGTCTCTTCTTTGTTTATTCATTCACAGAGGTGTGATAGATAGGTCATATCAAGAGTCAAGACACAATTTCCATTCTTTTAGGTACTGAGAAAGTCCAAGCAGCACAGAGATACATATCAGGTTTAGATGCTAGACGGATAGCCAAATTACCAGAGCAAAGGTACTCTGCACCCATTCTGACTTTCACATCTGCAATATTTACGTTCTAGTTGTTTGTTTTTTATTAAGTTTTATCTTCAAAGAAATTTGGTTAACTTTCTCCAACCTATTCATAATAGGAAGAATTTAGATTAACAGAATCACTCTCCAACTTATAAATGAAAAGGCATAACCATTAATCGCTATCTTGCCACAGTTTACATATGAACCTTGATATCAGGAAATGAAAAAGTTGTGATTGGAAATATGTCATGAATGCTCCTTTTCTTAATAACATCTCTTTATTAAGTGCACTTTTGTAGGATGTATTAAGAGGCTTACAATATTAATTATGTTTGTGAAGTTCTTTGGTAGGAAAATAAACATTGTTATAATCAATAATGCCTAAAAAAGAATAAAAATGTTAAAAAAATGGTATTAATAATATATGGGTGAGAGATGGGTTAAATAACTCGCATTATTAATATCGGGATGAACAATACATCCTACGAAGCGTGCTGTTGAGCTTTTCTTCCTAATGCAATTCTTAATTAACATTGCCTTGCTTGTGTTTGCAGTGATGTGAGCGATGACGAAAGTGAAGACGAGTCACCAAACAACTGAAACTTTATTACTTGTCTTGAGATCGGTGGCGTTTTTTGTAGTTTTGAGCTACCACCCTAATGAAAAGGGGACTTGAACACAACCGGAGCCAGGGAAGTTTATATCAACCGCAATTTACGACAGCGCTGATCATGGAAGTTAGTGCCTGGGCAATTAGATGGATGACCTTGCTGATCGGTTGTGTATAGTTGCATCTCGTTGACAAACAGTGAGTAACTATATCAGGCCAATACCCATGAGATTTGGACGCTTGCCATTGAATATAAGTGAGCAAGAAAAACATAAAAAAACAAAATCCCAAAATAGTAGAAGCGATCAATTTGAGCAAATATATTAAGTTTTCGGTTATATATATGTTATATGTATATTGCAAACCTTTGTGAGAGAATTTTCCCAATCATCAATAGGGTGTTGGTATGAGATATTGTCTAATAATTTCAGATCTCAAGCTATAATGGTAAAATTAATGAGTTTGAGACTGTAATGAGTCTGACTTTCAAATGGATATGTTGGTGGTGTAAGAGGGCTGTTGTGTAAGTGGTTATTCACACTCAAATCATCTTAATAATCATCTATTTTAATAAAATAATTTCTATTTAAAGATTTAAATAGAAAAAATCCAAATCATAAACAAAATCCAAAAGAAATTTATGCACTTAATTACAATCTCTTAAATGTTTTGTTGCAAATAAAAAACAAGTCTCAATTTCCCCATTCTGAGGGGGGCATTGAATTCAGGCCGGCCTTCTTTAAAACTTAGTTGGGCTGGGCCTCATAGTCCCAACAGCCCATTTCAGCTTAAGGCGCCAGTGCTGGTCCCACTTCTTCATCTTGACCTTCCTCACGCTCTTCTCCATTTTCCCATCATCTCCTTCGTTTTCCTACAGCATTACTGGCTTGCGCGTCATACGTCCATGGGAATAAAGGTATGTTGTAAAGCTCTAAACCCTTAAAACTGTCATCTTCAGTCACTTCCTTCTTCATTCCGTCACCTTTTTTTTGTTTTTTACAATTTTTTTTCAGGGTTTAACCAAGCTGTTGGCGGACAAAGCTCCGAACTCGATGAAGCAGCAAAAATTCGAAAGCTACGACGGCCGTCAAATCGCCATCGATGCCAGTCTGAGCATCTACCAGTTCCTTGTCAGTGCTTTTATTCTGCTTTCTTTTTTTCTGCTTGAATTTTGTGCAAAAATGGGCTGGTTTCATTGAGTTTGCTCTCCGGTTTTCGATTTGCTGAGATTGTTGTGGGGAGGAATGGGACTGACACACTTACTAATGAAGCTGGTGAAGTTACAAGGTCTCTGCAAAAATATCCTCTCTATGTGACACAACTCCTGTTAACATGAAGCTGAGGTCTACTTTTAACTTACTGATATGTTCTTTGTTGTATTGGTCTTCTGCAGTCACTTGTTTGGAATGTTTGGACGGACCATCAGGCTTATGGAAGCCGGGATAAAGCCTGTGTACTTTCCTTGATGATTGATGTCAATATTTTCCAAGTCGATTAGATGCACATCACGCTGATTTTAATCGGTTTATCGTGGTGGCATGAATAACTATTTTTTTTTGTCAGTTATGTGTTTGATGGCCCGCCTCCCGACCTGAAAAGAAAAGAGATTGCGAAAAGGTTACAATCTCATCCTATGTCATAGTTATTAGTTAGTATATGCTTGCTAATGTAATACATTCCTCCGAAATCTGGTCATTTAGGTACTCAAAGAGGGAAGTTGCAGCTCAGGATTTGGCAGATGCTATGGAGGTACCTCTGCCTCTGTGTTACTTTGTGAAGCTATATTACAACTTTGTGAAACTGTATTACAATTTATTAAGTTGGCAGTACAACGTTTGTGCAGATTGGAGATATGGAAGATATTGAGAAATACAGTAAACAAACTGTGAAGGTGGGTTATTATTTTTGGGTACCTTCAAAATGGCTTAAATGTAAAGGCTGAAAAGGCAGGGTCATTCTTCACGTCAACTTGTGCTCTTAAGTTACTGATCTCATCACGTCAAATTGTTATTGACGTGTAGCATTGTTCAAAAGTTTCTGATGCTCTATTTTTGTGAGTGAAGGTGACTAAGAAACACACAGATGATTGCAAGAAGCTTTTGCAGTTAATGGGTGTCCCGATAGTCCAGGTTTCTTAGTGCAACTATTTGTCTTCATTGATTGAAATGTTCATATTTCTCTTTTTTGGCATCTGATTAGATTCTCTTGGTACGGAGTTATCTTGAGATTTATGCTTTTTCAGGCTCCTAGTGAAGCAGAAGCTCAGTGTGCTGTACTTTGCAAATCAGATAAGGTTAGCATTTTAAGCAGTTCATGAAGTTTGGTACATCATCATTGTCATGTCCGACGGTTTTCGGTACCGGAGCTTACCCCAACATTTGATTTAGAAACATCAAGAGTGAAAGTAGTGAGCTTTTTTTTTGTTTTACTTAGAAAGTATGATATGCTCATTATTTCTTTAAGGGAAAAATCCTAAATGAGGCCCCGAACTATCGTCATTTACCCAATTAGGATCAGAACTATCTAAATGTCCAAAAAGGGGCAAAAAAATTTTTTTCACTAATTTAAAATGTCACATTGGGTTTCATACATTAAATGCAATTGATATTATCAAATTTTTTCAGTATTAGAGTCGGTTTAATATGAAATTTATGAGTTTCTTTGTGTAAACAAAACGATATTATTTAATTTGATGACAAAACAATGTAGTTTTAGCACAAGAATATAAGTCATATAGTATTATTAGTTAAAGAATGCAACTGTAAATTTTAATTTAAAATATAAGTCTAAAAATTATTTTTTTGCCACATTTAGATAGTTCTAACCGTAATTGGATAATGACGTTAGTTCGGAGCCCCTTTTAGGGTTTTTCCCTTTCTTTAGTGGTGTTTGTGAATGTGTTGATATCCACAGAAGAATTGTGTTTTCTAGGTTTATGCGATGGCTTCTGAAGATATGGACTCCCTAGCTTTTGGAGCTCCTAGGTTTCTTAGGCATCTAATGGAGCCTGTTTCAAGGAAAGTTGCAGTTTTTGAATTTGAAATTATGAAGGTATTTACAGACATCAAATCTTGTAGTTTTTGAAACAATGCTTCTCTAATATATATTTTCTCATTCTATACATTTAGGTTCTTGAGGACCTGAACCTTTCAATGGATCAGTTTATTGATGTGTGCATTCTCAGTGGTTGTGATTACTGTGAAAGCATTAGAGGTACCTTTTAGCTTCTTTTGTTTGATCTTTAGATCTCTTACTAACATAGGTACTAGCTTAGGTAACCACTCAAACTTGTGCATATTTTGACATACTATGACTTGTGCTGAACCCTTAATCTTCATTTCATTCCTTGCATGTTGTGAACGTAATCTGTATGTAAACTGTTAGGCTATATAAGCCTGGCTTCCGTGTGGAATTGATTATATGCGCACTTTGTACCTTAATTGTGTGAATGGCAACTTTGGTTGATTTTATGTGTTAGGTATTGGTGGACAGACGGCTTTGAAACTCATAAGACAGCATGGCTCCCTAGAGAATGTGATAGACAAAATAAATAAACAGCGGTTCGTGTTATCTCTTTTTTAAGTACCAACTGACATCACGTGGTGTGCTTTTTGCTACTGGTATACTAATTGCAAAGAGGACTCTTGCGAAATGCATGTCTTTTAAAATTCCAGTTACAGAAATAGTTGACATAGTTTTGCAGTGTCCAAGGACGTGAAAGAAATTATATCAGCCATCAGCCGTAACGAGTTCATTTTATTTATTGACTTTTCAAAACTTTATGAAGTGCAGGTACAGAATCCCGGATGATTGGGAATATCAGGAGGCTAGACAACTATTTAAGGAACCATCAGTAGTTGGTGATGTAGAGAAAATGCAATTTCAGTGGAATGCTCCTGATGAAGAGGTTAACTTATTACTCATTTCGAATTCGTTACATCATTTACACTGTAGTTTAATTTTTAAATCAAGCTCTGGGTTATTTCGTGCTCTCAGGGTTTGTTAAATTTTCTTGTGGGCGAAAATGGGTTCAAGGGTGACAGAGTAGTCAGAGTATGCCCTTCAGATGTTCTTGTATGCTCAATTTGTATTGTATTATTTGTCAAGAAAAGCTTAGTTGTTCTTGTCCTCATGAAAGGGTGTAGAGAAACTCACAGCTTCAAATAACAAATCGTCTTTTCCACTGTAAGTAATATGAAGTCAGCTTTTAAGTTAAATAGTCAGTATAGGTAGTGTAAATTGTAATGACCTGTTCCTTCTGCACCAGATTACACTCATCTGTCACGCGTGCCGCAAGTTTGTCAACACCCATCAAAATGAAGGTGGGACTCTGCATATCACAAGGGGTAGATGCTAGTTGGTTTCAGTCCAGCAGATCAGTAATACAGTGTACATTAAAATACACTGGCGGATTCAGGATATTTATTCGGGAGGATAAAATTACATAATCAAAATTTTGAATTAAATTCAGGGGGGACAAAATTAAAAATTTAATTAAAATTATTTATATATATATATATATTATATTATCATGGATAGATATTTTGGGTAAAATTGGGGGCCACTAGCCCGTTGCCCAGTAGAACCGCCACTGGAATACACATTTTAATGATGGTGAACTTTGTTCGTAACATTGGAATTTGATATGTCAAGTGCAGGTCATACTTGGATCCTTCAGTGCAGCAATGAAGCCCAAATCGATTTCATTGGTAGCTCATGCTCGCCTAAATACCAGAATCAGCTGCAATTTTTACATACCGGCTTACTTTGGGTCCAACCTCCAAACTCCAATATCCAGAGGGTTCAGCTTTGCCACATGAAGAGTGACAGTCCGCTCCAACTATCAACACCTCGTCAGTGTAGTTTTTCAGAATCTTGAACTTTCAATTTTTTTTTTTGAGCGCTTGAAAATCGGCCTCCACCTCCAACCGGACCAACCCGTCATCAGTTGCACCTTGAATCGCGCAGTTCAGATTAGCACGCAAGAGGCAGATTTCTCGAATCCCTGCCGTCACCCTTTTGTTAGCAATGCTCTGAGTAGTATGTAATTTTGGATACTAGCTGTATTTTCTAGGATGACAAATACTTGCATGCAAGACTCAATTTTCTGTCCGCAAGCATGCAAGTTTTTAGTTTGTTTTGATATTTCCTCAAGTTTCTAGGAATTTTTTTATACACTTTAAACATTTTACATAACAGTCCCTTAATTCAAAATGATCTTGAATTTTAAAATTATAAATTGATGACTGTTATCGTTAAAATAGGAATAGTAGTATCCTTATTTTGTAATTTCCGCGAAAATATTTTTGGTTGGATTTGACTTTTGAGTCATAGTTATTAAAACCGTATCGGGGGTGGAACTGGTCAGAAATCCGATTCTTAATTTACCTATTGAATTGATGATTCGGACTGATTCGACCGTCGATCTGATTACTTATGTTTTGTTACATTTATATGATTAACAACTAAATATAACAACAACAAAGCAGTGGTCTAATGGCAGTGTGGCTCCTAAATGTTTTCTAAGGCACGAGAGTGAGAGTGTACGCATTTTAGCATAAAATGATATTTTTAGATAATTATTAAAAATTTGGTTAATCTATATAATTAATATATATATTAAGCACTAAATCGTTTTATATAAATTGTCACTCAGGTTCATGACGGTGGAATCCAGTTTGACCGGTTCAGTCTGGTTGATTCCGGTTTATCATGTAGAACGGTACTAATAGAGTAGAACAGGACCGGATCAAGCAACGGTTCACGGTTCGATTGGTTGAACTGATTGGTCCTGTCCAATTTTAAAAACTACGCCCCTAATGACACCCCATATGACACCAAACCACATCTCTAACGGCCTATTTCATTAGTCACTCATGAACCAACCAGTTAGAAAAGGGGGTTTTTTTTTTCACTCGGACCGAAGACGGAAGAAAGACTGAATATGCAGTGCGTTTCTAAATGTGGCACAAAAACGTTAAAGCTATGGTTGGGTTGAGTGAGTCAACCATTCAGCAAATTAAGTAGTGAATTATTCTCTCTGTACTCTTTTATATGTCACTTAATCGAATTTTGTTATCCATTTTATTTATCACTTAATAATTTTCAATGCGTATTTAATATCAGCAAATACTTTAAAACGTCAAGCATTAATCACTTCTTTATCATAATCAATAAACAAATCATTCATCACCAGTAATAATCTATCAATTTTACTTTTTGTACGAATTTTTTTAAAAAAAACATCAATCACTCACTCATTGAATTTGTTCAACCGCTAGCATTTACTTCACATAAATCTACTCAAATTAATCTTAAAAGACATGTATTAGAGGACGAAGAGAGTATAATGAAGATTCCGGTGGAGACATCGGGAAGAGTGCATTGTAGATCAGACATCAAGGGACTCTTGCTTCCACTCCAACACTAGCTAGCCCGCAAATCTACAACAATAGAAGTGGCTTACAAGTTACAAACTTGAGCTAAATTCTTTGCCCTTCTACGCATCCAGCTCCTATTAACCCTAGCTAACATGTCAGTACACCAACCAGTCTACTCAACCTCGTCATCTATAATTGGGCTAAGGTCACGTTTGGTAAACATTATTACGAACGTACTTACGTGATAAGTTCAAGATTATCAATACTATTATACCATGTTTGGTTCAAAAAAAAAATATTAATTATTTATAAAATAAAATGTTCTTTCCGAACTCGTATTAATAATTTTTCTATTATATATAATATTTTTTGTCTCTATATTAACAAGGAGTTAGTGGATACAGGGTGATATGTAACTTATATGAGTTATACAAGGGATCGTCAAAATAATATCATTTTACTTTTTTTTCTTTTCGTTTTAATGTTTTACGATGTTTAAGACACATAATTCTAAATACTCTAAAATCTTTAAATCATAAAAAACAAAACTCTAAACCCTAAAATCTAAAAACCCTAAATCCAAGTATCTATAAACCCCCTAAAAATATGAAAATTCTAAAACCCTAAAACTAAAAAACTCTGACATATAAGAACCCTAAAACCCCTAAAACTTAAAAGAAAAAGAGCAAAAATATGTATTTTTATCTGATTCATTATTTAACTTATTTTAGATCGATGACACCTCATATCCCATTTTTCCTATTAATAATATCCTCTAATCTTATATCGTAATTCTATGTCATCTACCAAATGTGCACAGCTGGTTTAGGTCTTCTACTACTTAAGCTCATAATAAGCATATAACAATGAGGGCTGGTATGGTTTTACGGATCCAAATACATCAACTAACGGGCAGGCAGATACGTGATGATGAATACGTACCAAGTCCGTTTGGTCGCGACCAATTGGTTTGATAAAATTTCTTAATAATTTTAATAGATCTGTTTGATTTTCATTTAATTTATTTTTGTCAGATTTGTCACCTTCAACATATTTCATGCACTAAAACCTCTTGAGATCGAATTGAGATTTACAATAACTCAACTATCAGACCAACACTTTATTTATTCGTCAATCACTTTAAATGACGTGTTTTTCAATTTAAATAATCATTCCGCTGCATTTGTTATTCAGAAATTAGAATTATGTCAGTAATTTAATTTACAGTGTAGTTGGCAACAAAGACTGACTAACAAAAATCAGAACTATGTAATTTTATATTCGTTGCTTTTAGCTTGGTTGTATGACATCTCAAACTAATTAATTATATGGTAGATAGGAATCTCACTTTGTTTCCTAATTAAGTTTGAATTGAATGAAAAAAAAATACGTAGAAGGAGAAAAGAATAAAAAAGATTTAAGGGTGGAAATAAAAAGTAAGTTATATGATGGATTTGAAAGAATAATAGTAAAAAAAAAATTAAATTATTAATAAATACAATTATATATATAAAAATCAAATCTAAATAAATATTTACTTTTATTTTCACTTTTCCTCCCAAATTCACCTAAATTGAATTGAAATATTTACCCTTCTAACTCTCTTCTAAAAAATCTCAACATCCTAATCGTATTCCATTTAATTTCTTTAAATTTTTAAATCAAACTCAGAAACAATACTCCTAAAAACTGATGTGTCAGCATATGGCATGAATTCAACTTTGCAAACCCTACTTTATTAATGTCAATTGATGATTTTCATCAGCGTACTTATTACACAATTATGTCTTTTAATAATAATACGCTACTTAGTACTGACAAAACCCAATATTATTATTGCTGTCTGTCAATTGATGAATCCATATATATAGGAGTAGTTCATCAACAGGCTGTCTTTACCTGAGAGCACTTGAATTGAATCAGCAGGGACGACATAAAACCAGTTCGAGGAGACATATCAGGATAGATGGAGCATTGCAATTAAAGGCACAATTGGATCTAATATGTGTCGGTATCGATTTCACGGCTGTCCGTTTTTACTTATCACTTAAAATTTCAGTAAGTGCTGTTAATGTTTACAACTAATTTGAAAAATCAAACTTTAATTATAAAAAAACATTGTACAACAGTAATAATCCCCACTACATTTAATTTACATTTTACATGAAATCGATACACTTTTTTCACTCAAGCTACCAATGTTTGGATCAAAAATACTTCCACCAACTCTCAGGATGGTTGTTTGAAAATCCTGACCTTTATATATCTTTGAAATAAGACTATTTTCGATCATCCAGTGGATCCCAATTCTGTTCTGTCTAGAGTTACATATTAATTACAACAACATAATTTTCTCACTTCTCCTATCAGGAAAGACTTTTAGGATGACGAGTTGGCTATTCAATTGCATATTCTTGTTCTCATTCAAAAAAAGAAGAAAGAGAGATGGGTCAAATGAATTACCAATCCTCAAGATATCACTCTAAATTTTCATGGTATGATAGTTGGAGCAACAAGCATGGGAGGATGTGTGCTCAGGGACAGTACGTACAGACAACTTCATCCAAGCAGTAATTTTCAAATTGAGCAATTTCGTTCTCTGCTATTAACTTTATTAATAGCTATGGACACAACATTTGTCAACAATTCAACATTTCCGAAATTCAAAGTGATTCTTTCTGGATAATTTATTTTTTGCTTTATGTTACTTAATTAATATTTGAAGGTCAAAATTGATCATTACACTATTTCATAAATATTGTATAACAAACCATGAACATATTTACTTTATATAATTTATTAATAAAGAATTACAGGGAAATCATAATTAATCAGTTTTTTGATTTCGGATTAAATCGGATAAAAATAAATTAATTCACTTCAGAACCAAATTAATTACTATAAATCAGCTCGATTTTTTTAATTTGTTTTTAAAATACAAAATCAAATAATATTTAATATATTCTTATTCGGTTTTGTTTGATTCAAAACAGATGAATTGATATAGACGTGAAATGTAATACAAAATTACATGCACATCTCGTGCTTTGCTTAACTGCATCTGATTGCTTTACTGTGAAAAAAAGATAGGCGACGTCGACCAGTAGAAGAGGTCGATCGAGGAGATTGAGACACCGGCAAGCGAAGAAAAGACACGTGGCAGAAAAAGGAGTGAACTTCGTGAATTAGGGCTAAAGCTATGCATCCCATTTAATTAGTTTCCCATTCATTTTCTGATCGATTACGGAGATCGATAAGATTGAGGAGGATATCCATAGTATTATTAGTGAACGGAATAAATAATATCATTTATTTTTAAGTGATAAATAATTATAGTTTTTAAAATTAAAATTTGTATCTTAAAATAATTAATATTTATTTTATTTTGAACAAAATACATTAAACTCTTATCAATTAATATACTCTATTTTATATCCGGGCTACCAAATATGGAAAGAGATGATGACCTTAGGATGTGTTTAGCTCGGGGAAAGTTTTATGAATAGCAAAATTAGATGAAAAATTAATGATTTTTTTTATTTAGATGGAAAATATTGAGTAGAAAAAGTGAAATGGAAAATTTTAAAGTTAATGTTAAATCATAAAAATAGAAAAGTACATTTTTTTATACTTTCCCTACAAAGCAAACTATATGAAAATTATGAAATTGTCTTTATATAGAATTTTGTTTCCATTTCATTTTTCCTCTAATTTTTTTATTATATTTTTATATAAAAATGTATAGACTCTTTTAGGTTTAGAGAAAGACATGAACATGAAGGAAACGAATACAGGATGGATAATTACTAATTAGAACGAATTGTATGTTTGATTGATAGAAAATTGGTAGAACGAAAATTAAATCAAGTAAATATTATGAGGAAATTCCTTAAGAAAAGTATTGAAAGAAGCTATATGTTATAGTAAATTTTTTTTTCTGACTTTCCATTTAATTTTTATTCTTTTTTTAACCAAATATAGATTTCCTTTTAATTTCCCATCTTATTTCTTTCCCTCAAATTTTCACTCAATCAAAATTTTTAATTTAATATTTCAATTATTTAATTCACAGTGATGGGTTACTTCAAATATATGTCTCCAATATATTTAGAAAGATATTGAATTGGTAAACATGCAGGATCATTTGTACTATTATGTTTTTATATTACAGAGCTTCAATATAGAAAGTACTAATATTCACTAATTTGAAAAGCTTCTTGCAGTTTAAGTGGAGGTTTGGAGATGATTCTTTCCATCTATGCATCCTTAATTGCTACTGAAATGGATGAACAATGAATTGAATGAATTGGTGAGGTAGTAGAGAGAGCAGCAATAAAAGATGGTGTTGGTAGTTGGGTAGGTTTCAACATCTCCATTAACTCACTCCCCCCATCCTTCTCTCTCTACCATTGCCTGCTGCCTCTCCCTGCATTTTGTCAATCTTTAACTACGATACACATGATGAATAGTATCTCCATTCAAGTTTGAAACCCCATGCAGTCACTGCTGCTGCTAGCTGCTGCTGCTTTCATGAATGAATCAAATGCGTTCACAGGCTTAAATGTAAAGCCAGCCAGCCAGGCAGCTCAGTATATGTGTAGTTGACATGTATAGCAGCAATGATGATGATGATAGATTATGATGATAAATCTGCAGCGCATCATCTGCTATATATATATATATACAAGTCTTCTCAAATTAAAAACAGCAGCGACAGCAGCAGTGTAGAAGAAGAAGAGATCGAGCAGAAGAAAGAGGAATTAAATTAGGTTACACCCACCTCCTCATCTCCCTCCATTAATACCAGCAGTTACATTTTCACACTCCATTCTCACCTCACCAGCTGCATGCAGTTTGTAGAGATAGAGATAAACATCAGATCAGCCTCACCACACCCAACCAGCCACCAACCTTTATTGCGCGCTAAGCATACTCATCTTATCATTAGCAGATATCTTTATACTTACTACCACTTCTTCCACCAAGCTTCCTCTCCTTGCCAGCCACCGGCCCTCCACAAGTTGCTTCCATCCATCCCCACTGTCTCAACTTTC
>NQLW01000868.1:209097-251551 GCA_002312845.1 Kalanchoe fedtschenkoi
CAAAAGGATTTGTCATCGGCGCTGGTTGTGGAACTGCGACACTTTGAATGGCGGGCCTAGTTAAAGAAAAACACACAACACATGAATGACAAACCATCACTGGAAATGATTTTTCACTGCTTTTGGTTAGCTAACAAAGTGTTCCATAGACTTTTTGGATTCACGAAGCCAACAACGAAATTTGAATCAAAGTTTAGGTTTCTTCTTTTTGTTCAAAGGTATAAACTTCCCTTAATTCTACAAAGAAATGCATAGTTCTACTAGCAACATAAACTTCTCTTAATTCTACAAAGAAATGCATAGTTCTAAAACCAATACAGGGTTTTCCTGCCACTCAAATGGGTCCAACGACACTAATAATCACACATTTTAATGCACATCATTAAACTCATGTCCTGATGAAGTGTTAATGGCTTGACTGTGTAATTGTACACTTAACAATCCCTCCGATCAGAAAAGGTAAAAGTTCTAATTTACCAGTACCATGTCTCTTAAACTAATTACGAAATCCCTCAAAATTGAGCAGATTGCTAAGACAAAACTGATCTTAAAGTATGAACTACTTGGTCATTAGAAAAAGACATCTCAAATAGCTAAAATTTCTGAAATTAAATTGTCCTGGTAATACAAGCACTTTCGAGTGCTTCTGAAAGAGAGCCAAATGAAAATCAAACACAACTTACAAGCTGTGGAAACTAGTTTAATTCCACATTGCTTTCATCAACATCGTTGCATAATAACTTGATCAAAAGTCCAATACTTAAATAAAACTCTAAGCACACAATAAGTAAGGCAATCTCTAATTGCATTACCATGCGGGGAATGGGCCTAAAGACAAGAATCTGCATATAGACTAAGGGCCCCTTCTGTAAAACATATATTTTTAGCATTCAGTTACTAACTTATTAATTTTACCTTGCAATAGTTAAGTTTCGTAAATTAAATTGACTATAAGTTCAAAAGAAAAAGCCAAAAATTCAACATGCAATAATTAGAATTCTAATAGCGTCAACACAAGAAGCCAACTTCTGCAGCACTGAGATTTTCAAGGGCGAAAATGGTAGAGATGATGAAAAGACTATAAAAAGCTATTGACATTCTGAAAATGTAAAACAAACAAGTTACCGCATATTGCACGACAAAACTGATTAAGCAAATAGGGCCTCAAATGCCAAAAACAAGTGGAAGATGAAGGAGTAAATGAAGGGGCATACGATTGTCCAAATGCATTTTGCCCAAATAAGTTTGATGCACCCCCAAAGGCAGAGGTTCCTGTGTTCAATGAAGCAATCAGACAACAAAATTATAAGCAATGAATCCATCATACGTAGTTTTCCAGTGGAAATTGATTGCAAGTTGGATATTGCACAAGTGAACAAATAGAATCATCAATGAACAAACCACCAATTTGTGCATGATAACAAAAGGAGTAAAAAAACATACCAGTCTGTGTCTGACCCAAGTTGCCAAATCCAAATGAAGTTGTCTGTGTGGGTTGAGCAGATTGGAAAGGCATTGACAAAGACGACTGGAAAAAATCGAGGGAAATATCTTAATTGATACAGAAAGCCAACTGAAAAGGTAGACAACTAAGAGACCTACTAAAGTAACAAAGAATAATAGGTATTTGAATTAAAGAAATCATAAAGCATATGTCACACGGTGCGAATACATGGAAAAAGCAGATCCCACAAAATTAGCTAACTTACATTAAATAAAAATGTCGTAAGACCTTTTCAAAGAAACCATTACCAATTGTTTTAACAAAAAAAGCATAGAAGGAAAAAACATAAGGTCATACAAATTAATATGAAAACTATTAACAGCATCCGCAAGTATGCCTAAATATGCTGGAAAGAATTGTCAAGGGTATGCAGAAGATACGTACAGTTGTCTGGCCGAAACCCATAGAATTGCTTGTCAGAGTGGGAGCACTAGAGAACAGACTGCCGCCAAACCCAGTAGATGGTGTGTTGAAAATGCTCGTCTGACCAAACGGAGAGCTGGTCTGCCCAAAAGGGGAGCTGGTTTGCCCAAAAGCAGAATTTGTTTGCCCGAATCCAGAACTAGTTTGCCCAAAAGCAGAGGTTTGACCTAATGGAGCTGCATTGGACTGGAATAGAGGGGATGATTGAGTGTTACCAAAGCCAGCACCAAAAGCTGGGGAGGAAGCTTGGGCAGAAGCCGAGCCAAAGATTGATGGCGTCGAACCAAATGCTGATGTGCTTGATGCTCCAAATATGGATGTTGAGGAACTACCGCCAAAGGCAGGTGTTGATGACCCAAAAAGGGATGGAGAAGTTGATGATGTCGCACCAAAGGCATTAGTGGTTGAAGAAGCACCAAATGGAGATGAGTTAAAAGCAGTACTGGTTGATGTCCCAAAACCAGGCGATCCAAACGGCTGAGACTTGGCGGCAAAAGGGTTGGTAGAGGTGGAGAAGGGGTTGGAAGCAGCTGGAGTGGAAAAGGGACTTGAAGATGTCTGGCCAAAGGGAGAGGATGCTGCAAATGGGTTGGATGGAGTGGTAGATGTACCGAATCCGACTGCACCAGATGTTTGAGCTTGGCCAGCAGGGTTAGGCCCACCTAGAAAAAAATACAATAATTTCATGCAGATCTTCGCAACAATTTTTTGTGAAAAAAAAAAGAAGCAAAATTACCTTTATCTCCCAACTGATAGTCTTCCCATCTAAGCTCTTCATGACTTTTATCTTTGTAGACAGGCATTGCAGATATTGACTCCAGCTTTCCAGCTTGTGCCCCTGCAGCAACATCCGTCTCAGTTGTTGGTGTGTATGGAGTTACCCTAGATCCCCCACGCTGAGTTCCAAATGCCTGTTGTTGACCAAAATTTGCGCTGCCAAACGTGGGGGTTGTAGCCTGGGCTCCTGCATGAATCAAGGAGAATAATAGTCATATAAAAAAGTACACGAAGAGAGAAAATGCAGAACTAAAAATGCAAACTGACCAAATGGTGAACTCTGAGAACCAAAAGCAGATGGAGCAGCTCCAAAAGGGCTGCTACCAAAAGCAGATGTGGACTGACCAAATGCAGGACTGGGCCCAAAACTGAAGGATGGGGCACTGGATGAACCAAAGGCAGGGGTACTTGACGCTCCAAATGCAGGGGTACTTGACGCTCCAAACGCAGGGGTACTTGATGCTCCAAATGCAGGGGTACTTGAGGCACCAAATAAAGAGCTGGATGCACCGAAACCAGGGCTTGCAGTTGAACCAAACGCCGGAGTATTTGTAGCACCAAACCCAGGTGAGCTAGTAGCACCAAACGCAGGAGTGCTACTAGCACCAAATGCAGGAGTACTACTAGCACCAAAGGCAGGTTGGCTAGGTGCACCAAAAGCTGTAGAAGAACCAAAGACGCTGCTTCCAAATGCAGGTTGTGAGGCTTGAAATCCAAATGGACTGGATTGTGTTGGGGTTGACCCAAATCCTCCAAATGCAGGTTTCTGACCGAACACAGAAGACCCTACAATAACAGAAAAGATATATCACTACACTGACGGAAGGAAATTAAGGACATTATCGCTTTCAAAGAAGCTGAAAATTTGTAGATGCTGAGAATTTGATGCCATCATCATCTAAGTCTAAGATCATTATATCATAAAAAAATACAGTTTGCAAGCTAGCGTCAAATATATTTGGAAACAGACACATCAGGTAGAGATTAGAGTTCACAAGCAAAAAGTTATGTTCAAATACCGAATTCCAAGTGACAAATTCTGACTTATAGTGTTGCATGTTGACTCAATTACCTAATTTTACACATTTGGTAGCTGAAATATCTGATTACAAATGAAAACAAACGCATCACCATCACCACAATGAACAGTCCTAAGGGTATAATTCATAATATACGATGACATTTCAAAAACAACGTAAACATAAAAAAATTCCTATTAGATTAGAAATTACACTATAACGGCCCAATAAGGTGAAGTTTACACTCCTTATGATGCAACCAATAAAGCAACATTTGTTCACTAGTCCCATTACGCACAATGACATTCAACTTTTAACCATTCTAAAGTCTAAGACATAAAAAGTAGTCAACTGTGAATCTATTGTAGAGTTGCTTTCTTAGTCAAAATTTATAATCTCATCATAACACCAACTCCACAGCAGTTTGGTCAGAGGAGCGACTTGTGAATGCTCATTCAGTCTTCATACTTTTAAATTCTTAATAATGACACGATAATGAATGGTGAATGTGTTGCATATTTATATATTCAGCCAAATATTGAAATTCCCCCATGACACGGAGTCCATGGCAGTTTGATGTGCTAGGCATCATGAGAATCCCAAAAACAAGGTATGGGAAGGGATTTGTGACATTGAGGCGTATCTAGAATCCTCTTTTATTTACTTCTACCATTAGTACCCGGAAGACTCTTCTCGGCAGGAAAACCATATTTACTACTTATGTCCTTCTCTACTATTGTGGGCTGATTTAGAACTTCCTACCAAAAGGATTACAAAATATAAATACCCAAATGCCATAAAAAGATATCAGTGTGCCAGAATACTTCAGCACCTCATGTTATAAAAAAAAGATTACAAGAGAGAAGCCGGTTTGAACAGCGATCTAACAGTAACAGTTCTAAAGGACCGCCAGCATTGGACAGATTATAAAGCAAAACCAGCAAGTGAACAATAACAAATTACTAACCACCAAATGCGGATGACGAGGCTCCAAAAGCAGGAGTGGATGAAGCCCCAAATGCAGGAGTAGATGAAGCACCAAATGCAGTTGTAGACCCTAGGGGCGATGATGCTTGGGGGGCACCAAATACTCCAGTGGAGTTACTCCCAAAGACTGAACCCCCAGTCTGTTGACCAAACAGACTAGTCGAGCCAAAGGGCTTTGGAGCAAAAGGATTATTATTCGCATTGTTGTTCTGCCCAAACACCGGCTGTGATCCAAAAGGACTGCTTGTAGATGATTGCCCAAACGCTTCAACACCCAAACAAAAAAAACCAAGAAACTCGATAGTTTCAAAATTAACATAAATCAAGAAGTATCCAAAGGAAGAAAGTTGAGGGGCAGAGCAGCATACGGTTAGTAGAACCAAACATCCTTGATCCTTCCTTGCTTCCTTTCACTCTCAGAAAACGAACTTCAATTGCTCCAACCCTAATAAAAAAAAAAACAGTTAATGATGCAGAACCATCAACAATGCACGATCAATCCAAAAAAAAGAGGAACGGAAGAACCCTAACTTCAGCAAATTGATGAGAAAAAATGACGAATTGCGTATATGAACTGGAAGCCGAATCGAGGTGGAGCGGAAAGCCCTAACGAAAGAGAAAGAAATCCAAAGCGGAGAGAGCAGTGCGAACTTACTGAGGGGATCGAGGAGAGGATGACGTGGAGATTGCTAGGAAGCCATTTTTATTATTAGGGTTTGTTTGAGAGAGCTTTTGGTGTTCGGAAGATTGACGCTAAATTGAAATCAAATGTGAGGAAATGCAATTTTTTTTCAAATTTTTTTCCTTCACTTTTAATTTTTTTTATTATTTTTTTTCATATATCATTTTCAAGGTTGAACACTAAATTTTTTTTTTTTTATTTTCAATCACGAACACAACACGTGTGCTTATGCCCTGTCTCTTACTTATGTGGTTGTCACGGAACATTTCGTAAGTAAGAATCACGAAAAGGCAATATATTTTCGCTCCTAATTGTGACATCGCTTAACAAGTTTCACGTTTTCAAACTGTTAGACTTTCGCAGTTCTGAACGACGAAAATATCATATCAAAAATGAATTGTTAATCAAGTTAAAACCGGCCACATAAACATATCAATTTGTTATAACATAAACATGTTACATGAAACCTGTCATAACATAAAACATATCAAATGTAAAGGTCAACGTGCCAAACAATAGTATGTTATGAGATAAACATATCAATCACCTCACACTGATGGACAACAAAATAAAATTAGGATCCTAATCCATCTACGTCGCATAAGTCGTTCGACACTCCCGTTTCTGATTATGTCGCTCCAACTGTTCCTGTTCATCATGTGATTATATACTGAGGCCCTTTTTTAGCGCGTTCACTATTTAGAAATGATGGGCTACTATAGAGGCTGAGATAATTGTGCGATCTGAGATGTACCGGTAATGTTCTCAGCACAATAATTGATCTTCGGACTTGCTCATTATGTCCTCCTTCCTAATTTTTACCCTGCATCATACCTCGTGTTTCGCACCAAGTTATATCCTTTTACTACATAGATTACATTGTTAGAGTCAAATAATCATTAACTTATTTGTATTCAATAACAATAGAATAAAGACCACACCCATCTTTTTGCTCGTTGATCAGAGCATGATTAATAAGAATGTGAATGTGAGCAGTCTCATTCATGTCGGGTAATTCAGCATGCCATGAATGAAAAAATTGTACATGATAAGGTGACCTCCCCGATCAGGATCGTGTCCCAAAAGTTATAGACAAGTATCCCTCAATCCTTGCAGAATTCATTATTTATGATAGGGTGCCCATCAACTCGTAAATCTGGTAGTAAGCCTACATCTTAAAGAGTAAATGTCATCTCCCCTCACTATGAAGTGAAATATGTGTCCCACACCTCCAACGCTCAATTAATGCGGTAATGAGCGACCAATCTACCTTCATATTGTGGATTATGGTCCATACGTAAAAACACATCATATCAACGTATGAGACTTCAATCATCCAGATCCAACAAACGATGATGTCAGACCTCACATCCATAGTCAATCTATATGCAATAGTGAAGAATAACTATATAACCTAATATGTTAAAAATTTGACAGTATATAATATGACTAAAAACATACCTTGCCATCCGAGAGCGGCCAGTGGATGCAATACCACTGGATCAATAAGATCTGGATTATCCACATCAGAAGAGTCATGGTCAGCATGACGCCTACCACGACGTCCATGATTCACAGGCAATTCAGGACCATTTGTGTGAATAAAAGCGTATTAAATAAAGTAAACGCAAATAAGATAAAATCTACGTAATATAACTTGGGATAAATAATGAGATAAAATACATAGTTCGAATACGTAGTTTCTGAACAAAGTAAATGCAACTAATGTCAACCATAATAATCAGATAAAAGTATATTATATTGACCAACAGAGATTTCACATCTGAAGCGAGCAATTGGCACAATTGTGTTCAACTTGCTTGCACACATCTTGTACTTCCTCATCACAGGAGTGGTAATCCTTCTGTTGTTTTTTTCCCACAACATTCATCTCATTCTGGTGCTTTCTCGATGCAAATCTACATTACTCAAGCGTCTCTTAAATCAAGGGTTTGGTAGATGTTCGGCTATGGATCCAACTCCTAGTAAGCCCTATCAAGCATGATGGAATTCTAGAGCACAAGTGTTTTTGTGAGCGTTCATTTTATATTCATTTGTGACCCAATAATACGTAAATAATCTAAGCTTGGCACACACTTTAAGCGCGTGTATATACAGGTAGTGAAATGTCTGCCACTTGCCGTAAGGAAATGTCATGTTCCTCATGTGCACCACTCGTAGATGATTTTTTCGCCTGTTTTACATGAAGTCGTATCTATAGAGTGACTATATGTCACCTGATGGAATGAGGCTTTCTTCACTTGATGGACTTTTATACACGCTTTACATGAATATTACTGAATTCCTCTTATAACAGTCCAACCTACGCTTTAAATTCACCATACAAGGCTCTGACTTAACGATCTTGTATTTAACCCGATTGTGGATTGAATAAACTTAAATGTCGACTTTCAAAAATAAATTAAAAATAAACTTAAATGACATGTACCATCATTTCTTTGGAAAAAACGTTGTCTCTTATATAATTCGCTCATATAATGCAAACTTTCATAGTCCAAATCTTCATCTGGATCCGTCAACCAATCAGGCTCATTATCAAAATAAGTATAGTCATTAAATAAGAGAGTGTTTGCAATCAAAACAACATCCCATTCATTTAAATAATTGTCTCATCCACAATCCATTGGATCTTCCATAGCCAAGTCTTCATCCGGATCCGTCAACCAAAGAGGCTCATTATCAAAACAAGTATAGTCGTTAAACAAGGGAGTGTTTGCAGTCAAAACATCATATCATTCATTTGAATGATTGTCTCATTAATAATCCATTGGATCTTCCATAATCTAGGAACTCACATCCGCTTCAACATTCATTGATCCTTCAAAGGATATTTTAATCCTCATCAACAACAAGATTATCGAACTCATCAGCCCCATTCTCTGAAAACAATTCCCTATTTAAGTTCAACCTGTTCGGTCACTTCGATATTTCAATATCGTCAAACATAGACCTTAGAGCATCAAATCTATTCAATAAAATCATCAACCACGCTGATTTTATTATATGATTCAATTGAGAAACATTGCCGAATTTTTCTTGTATTCAAACAGATGTTCTTAAGCTACGAAAACATCTTAAAAATTCAAGCAAGCCCTAAACGCATCTTTTGATTATTAGCAACATGTTCTTAAGCCCTAGACAAATTGAAAAAAAATCTACAAATCAATGTAAATATCTTTTAATTATGATGAGTTATGTTTTTTTTAGCTTCAAATCATCTTGAAATAAATCATTTTGCAACAGTATGTGCCTAATTCAAACAGTTTGCAAAAAAATCAATCACTTTGCTAAAAAATCCATCCCAAATATTCGAACATGCCCTAAACAAATTCTAACAAGCATCTTAACAATTGAAGGCTACTGACTTATCAAGAAAGAGTGAGAGTGTGCTGCGTCGAGAAGAATGAAGAGGAGAAGGGAATCTAGAATTTTTGGATTCCGATTTTCGCCATTCGAGAAGTTCTGCATCCAAAAAGATGCGACACTAAATAAGGAGGGTTAATCCTAATTAAGAAAGCTAAGGATCGATCTGTCTGGGGACTCGGTGGGTTTTGTGTTGGTATGTTTCGGCGAATCTGCACCCAAAAAATCTCGACACTAAGTAAGGAGTTTTAATCATAATTAAGGAAGGTAAGGATCTCCCACTCATACGATGTGGGATATAACAGTTATCTGAATGACTGATTCCGAAAAATGAAATCAGCATGCACAGTGTAATACCACTTGCTGCAACATTGAACCTGTGATGCCAAAACATTATGGAATACCAATCTTAAACTACATGGACTGTTGACTACAGTAGATTGTACACAAGCTACAAAATCTCTGAGAATGTTGTTCATCTGTAAATTAGACTGGGAAATATGTATGACTGGAGGCTAATTACATCATCCTACAAATCAGCAATCTACAGTGGATCAACAGAAGAAGCATCCGTTTTTGGCTCGTGTTGCATCTCTGTCTTCAAGCCCCTTTAAAAAGAATCTGACGGCCAGGTGCTCCGATGCGTAGGTCATGAAGGAGGCCAAGATTATCCCGCCAGCAACCATTAAACCCAGCCTGCCGATCAAGGGGGTCAAATGTTAGAAGGTGAGATTTTTATTAGGAAATATAACAAAAAGAGAGTATGAACTATTACACTTTCTGAAATCGCGAACATAACTATCAAATTTTGCAATTCTCAGGAAGAAGACATTTGAGACAATTTGTTATTGATTAAATTACAATCCAACCCAATAAATTTAAGAAAAAATACAATTCAATCTGTACTGACATAAATTAACACGACAAAATTAAAAAACTTATAAAACTTCGTCATTTTTATCTGAAAAGTGTTAATTTATGTTATTAGGAATTGAACTGTAACTCAATTACGGAATAGTCTCAAATTACTTTTTCTACTGAGAACTGCAAATTTTGATAATTAAGCCCGCGATTTCAGAAAGCGTGGTAGTTCAACAGTCACGATGCAAACAAGCCACGCAATTTTAAACAAAGTAAATCAGATGTACACGGGAAGTTATCTATGAGTGTAAATTGCACCCACGAATGTGCGTACTAAGTGACTAGTGAGAGTCCATACCTTAGAAACAAGGCAGTAATACCAAACACAAATGGTAAAGAAGGGGCTGCAACAGCCAAGAGAGCCATTCCCAATCCATAATACCACGCAGCAACATCACAAGACGACCCAGCTCTCTGGTGACCTGTGGTACAAGCGTCAGGCTCGAGATGTTAGATTCACTAAGTTTGACGCAATTTAAGTAATTGAAACGTATTCGTTTCCACACACCTTTCTCAGAATCATAATCGGGGGAGTCGAGATTTGAGATACGGGTGGCGGTGGATTTTGCCCATCGGTAAACTAAGTGAAGATAGCCTCCGAATAGAATGAAAAATAAGCCAAATGTCCACTCATACATCAGGAGCAAACCAGTCCAAGGCATAACTTGTCGTGGCACAATAGCAAGAGCCACTCCCAAGGACGTCAATGCAGCAACGAAACACGCGAAGATAGAAGCTCCACCCAAGTAATTGGGAACTTTTGGATTGACGCTCAGAAACTGTTTCACATGAATGAAACAATTAACACACGGGAATCAGAAGTAGTATTTCTTACAGCTCTGTTTGGTTTAGGGAAAATAAGAAGGCATCAAAATTCTTGATGGATTCTATCATACTTGTCGATTTGGTAATCATACAAAATACCAAGGAAAATGCTATTTTCCATTGTTATGAACCCAAACTTTAAGGGAGATTCTTGGGTGGATAGTGGACACACAAATGATAAGACGCTACATGGCACTTTGATCAGGCACATGGTGCGTTGAAAATTCAAAAAAAAATTTAAACCTAATGATGAATCGACACGTGACACTTTGACTGTTCAGCGCGACACGTGGCGTCTTCCCAATGGAGATATCTACAGTCCACCCAAGAATCACTCAAACGTTACATGTTATTTTCCATGCCATTTTCTTCCTTAAAATTTACTGTCTAAACCAAACAAAGTATTTTGCTAACTTTCCCTCTCAGTTACCCTTCCACCCAAATATTCCCAAACAAAACCCCTAAATAATGATGAAAATGAAATAGATGGTTGTTGGAGATACATATGCAATTCCAGAGGCAGCTCAGTTGATGAAATACAATAGAAATTGGTTCTGCCAATAAAACTAGACCTACTGCAAAGAGGAACAGTACTTACAACAGTGAAGTGGAAAAAGTACCTGCTGATCAGAATTAACTGCCGATGATGAAGCACTGCCAGACCTAAATTTGAAGTAGAGGTGTCTTGCTTGATCATAAAGGGAACTTCTACTCATTGAAGCAAAAAAGTGTCGTGCCTACAGTAGTACAAAGGGATTCAAGAAAAGAGTGTAGTGATAAGCTCAACGGGGCAATAGTGAGATCACTCCACACATGCACCTACCTGGGGAAGCGAGCGATAGTAGCAACCGATGATGGCAATAAACGGTACAAGAAACAGAAAGTTCACAATAATGGCATCGTTAGGATTTCTCCCACCTCCAGTGCCTGGCAGCGATTCTTGAAGCTGTTCCCTAACATTCTGCAAGACATTTGAAGGATTAGACCTGCTCAAGTGTCAAGAATTTTAAAGTGAAGATGGATAGAACTAATATAATTAATATCAGTACCTGCCAGACGTCAACTGGTTTCAAAAGCCAAGATGTCCACCAATCCCATGGTTTGAGAGGTCCTAGCGTATAATGGATCACACGCAATTCATCTTCGTTTACCATCCACTGCAAGTACCACATGAGCAACATAAATAGACTGCTAATAACATATAAATTTTGCAGTAGTGCTGTTAGCGAGAGATGATGCTTGAAGAGGAACAATCCCATCCACTATGGAGACGTGGAACCAATCAAACATTGGATGTGAATGTAGTCGGTTCGAAAATAGCTTTCAGCCGAAAGTAGGTCAACAACAGTGTATTTTGGTACCTTGTTAGCTAACATGTACAGTCCAACATCTGCATTGTATAAAGTTGAGAGTCGCTCCATCTCTGGGACCGGTCTGGACTTTCTCACTTCTTCTGGCAAATTTGGTTCAAAAAGGTGGGCATTGGCGAATCCAGCATAGTATGAGTTCAAAAAGCCTTGATCTCCTGTATGACACGAATAATATTGGATGAACCAAATTCAAGATGACAGTTGATCCTCTAGAATGGAACACAGCTTATTTACTCAAAGTGTGTTTGATTAGGGGAAATAAGGAGGAAAGGAAAGTAAGAGGGAAAATGAATTCCCTACGGAATCCATCTCATTTTTCTTTGTTTGGTTAGGGATGGAAAATCCATGAAGAAAATGCTCTAACACTCTTTTTATGTTTAAATTTTCCATCTAACTTTCCTCCTATAACTTGCCCTAAGCCAAACAAGGAATTCCTTCTCATTTTCCCTCAATTTTTCCTTTCAAATTTTCCCTAAACCAAACACAGCCTAAGTGTGCAACATGAAGTAGGTTCCAGCCACTGATGAGTTAACTCATTGGTTGAACATTAAGACTATTAGGCCCGGTTTGACACTTCCATGAAGTAGATGCAATATTCATTAGAAGGAATGATTTATCAATTAAGGCAAGCTTTTAAGGATCTAAAGCAAATGCTTGAGTAGAAACGTCAAAACTGTGGATGGAGAGCACCATTTGCAGTAGTGATTTCAATCCAAATATACAATATATCATCCTTCTACACTGAACATCTGCTTGAGGCAAGATTTCTTAAGCGAGGGACAGGGTCAGTCTCTTACCTCCAGTGTAAGATGGCAGTGTCGTCACCTTACTCATCATGTCATTAAACACAGTCGCAGAAGGCTCAACTACCATGACTCCAGAATTTAGCCGCTCGGAGTGTTTCAGGTTAGCACAAAACTTCCCACATTTAAAGAGATCCTCAATACTTTTCACAACAATCGTATCTGCATCAAGATAAACAACTGCACAAGGAAATGTATTTACCATCAAAACATTATGATTTCATCTTGAAAAAACAAAACCGGTGACCAAGCCCAAGTATCCGTGTTCCTTTCTCACGGGGAATACCAAGTAAAAAAAGTTACCTTTCTTATAGTCAGTCATGTTAAATATCTTCAGCTTCGTATACACGCCCCAAAACCTTGTGGGATGTATTTGATTCGGATTCGCCAATAAACTAATCATCTCCACAATCCACCCATCAGCCTGGAAGGTAAAAACACAATTTCGTATATGAAATCCAAATAACCAGTATCCTGAATCATGTGCGTCCTGCCAAGCCATAAATCTCTAGCCCAAAACGACTCAAGCCGTAATACTAACACACATGCACATTGCACAGACACAACATCAACACACGACAAAGTAGATTTACTCGATTGTCCCATAAAAATGTTACCAACATAGTAAATACGTTTTTCAGATGAATTCTACTTTCCAATTAAATCTACTAAAACAAACAATGAGTAACAGATTTCCGATTCCTCCATTTTTGCACTCAGGTTTTTTCTACAAGGTTTTTCAGATGACCACTTAAATTGATCTCATTCCAACATGCCAGACCATGCAATATTGACTCAAAATGGTAAGCATGCATTCCATTTAGCGAAAGCCAGCAGGCCAAATCTCCACTTTCTACTTTATTAATCTCCGTCTAGTACGGGCTAGAGCTTTTTACAACACTGATTTAAAGTCCATCTACGGAGCAAAAAAAACAGGGAGGTAGATACCAACTT
Source organism: Kalanchoe fedtschenkoi (assembly GCA_002312845.1). Taxonomy (NCBI): domain Eukaryota; kingdom Viridiplantae; phylum Streptophyta; class Magnoliopsida; order Saxifragales; family Crassulaceae; genus Kalanchoe; species Kalanchoe fedtschenkoi. The sequence continues at coordinate 222,747 of NQLW01000868.1, forward strand.
TAAAGTCTTTAAAGAGTAAAGACAGCTAAGCTGCAGAAATAAAATTAAACCATAAAACACAAACCGGAGTACCTCAAGCAGCTTCTTGGCATAATCCGACACACCATCGGACACCAGAGCAACCATATCCTTAGTCGACCCCGTATCCCTAATCGACTTCCCCAGAACTCTCACACCAAGCAGAAACTCATCTCCGTAGAGCAGCGTGACGTAAGCCTGCTCCGAGGTCCGAGATCGCGACTCCACCGCCCCGGCCCATAAACAAACCAACACCAATCCGGCAACAACTCCGCCGGGCGATTTCATCTCCAAGAGGAATTTTCTCGAGAAAGATTCGAACTTTCCTCGAGAAAATCACGGGGGGTGAGAATTGGGATGGGTTTTGGGCGTGGACTGGATTTTGAATCGTGTGGGTTAGTTGGTTGGAGGAATCAGAGTGAGGCTCGTGCTGCGATGGACTCCTCCAGTGCTGTCCTGTCTGCAACAACGTGAGGAGGCTTCATCGTCTCTCTCCAGCGTCCTTTGTTTGAATTGAAAAGTCATGAAATTATTGTCTGCGGAAGACTGCTCGGTAACGTTGTGGAATATCGGGTGTAAAAATCGGAGCCCCGATTTGTGAGATGGGCTGGACTGCACAAAACGTTCATATTGGGCCTCAGCTTATTACGGCTGTCTTTAGGCCGCCCAGATTGGAGCACGTTTGTCAAACTTTCATTCTAATTTTACTTTCCGGTCAAATTATTAAATTTCATTTTTTTTACAAAAAAAAAAAAAATATATATATATATATATATATGATAAACAAAAAGAAAAAAATATTCATACATCATATTATCTGAAAGAGTTCTGTGATGACAAACCATCAATTTGAATTTGAGAGAATTTAAGGATGACAAATCATCACCAGATCACTCGATCACCATTGTTATGTCATCAAATTTCACTAATCAAATGTACAAAATTTGATTACTGTAAATCAAAACCCTATCTTTCGACTCATTTGATTCGCTTTAAAAATTCTACAATCTCATTAAAAAAATAGCTCCGCTTGCCAATTCCACAACCTGCAAGGTCACTCAGCTTTGGAGGCTCTTCGAGTCTCAAAATATGTAAAATTGAAATATTTCTATGGTTTTGACATGAAATTTGATTTGAATAATGACCAAACAATTAAAATGTCATCGTTTTGGACTGCATAACAAATGGTTGCGCAGCACCAGATCCTGACTCAGAAAGACAACATATTTGTCGACGGGAGGTATGACCGCATAAGTGGTAGCCTCGGGGTTGTCACCGGCGATGGTGGACTAGAGGGAAATCAAAAAAAGACATAGGATAATGTGCATTGTCATGCTCTTCGTTTGGTCTCGCATATATTCTGATAAATAAAATTCATATCATTAGGTAAAAGGGTAGAATGATTTCACTCTCGCATAAATTATTTATGTCTTGTTATGGTTTATACATTTAGTGTATATTTTGTTGAGTTTCTTTCGAATCTATTTTTTGAATTGATGATCAACATATTCACAAATTAATAACTTAAATGATGCATCTTTATATTTATATTCGTTTAGCTTATCATTTGTTCCCCCTATTTCATCTAATTTCTCACCACTCTTCTTTCATCTTAGCAAGCAAGCTTTTTTCACCCACAAACCCCCCGAATTTATCTTTTGTTTTTCTTACTACTCATCTTGGCAAGTATTCTGAAGCAGTGTATTTCAGGATATCGATTATTGGTTCTCACTAACTAGTGTAATCATGTTATAAATTTTATTTGCATAGCACTAACGACAGAAAGAGAAGTAAATTTTTGGCCTGAGCAGCAGCTTCAATGTTGTAATCAAAAGCAAGGGTTGACGAATGAAGGAGAAGCGGCCGGTAGTCTCTGATTCTGTAGATATTATAACAACTAATCGATGTTGTACCAAACGATGGATACCGAAGGAAGGAGACGCATATGAGAGAGTATTCGGTTATTAACCGAATTTTAATTGTTGTTCGGTTAACTGACTGAATTGATGAAATTGAATTTTCTTAATTGACTGTTAACCGATCCGAAATATGTGACTAATCAACCCATTTTAAATTTTCCCATAAACTGAATGATTAGAGAAAATGGAGGAGAAATTAAACATGGAAGAAGCAGGTGGGGAATTCACATGGGGTTCATGGACAATCAGATTCTCCAAATCTCTAAACTGGCCCTTCATCACTATCAACAGTCATTCACAAAGATAACAAACAGGTGGCCCCTCTAATGATCTATCAATCATTCATGCATGCATGGAGTCAAGTTATCAAGTTAAAATCATTAATATAATTGTTAATTATATTAATATTATTTATTTACTTTTTAAAATATATTATTAACATATATAACTCGAGTCTTTTGACTATTTTTTCAATTGATCCTAATCTCCAAATTAATATTACTGTATTTTACGTGCTCAGCCTAACATTTTTTAGAAGACTGATTAACACAAACTACGGAAATGTACTTTTAAACTGTGTTTGGTTCTGGAAAAATAGGAGTGAATGGAAAATACGAAGGAATGTTAATAAAATTTCATATTAATCATTCTTAAACCAAAGACACCTCATCACAACGAGTGATTGGATTAATTATTGGATCTGTGGAGTTGCCACGTGATAATTTAACTAGTCACGTATCATGTTAAAAAATCAAACTAGTAATACAACAAATTAATATTTACTATGATTAACACGATACGTGATCACACCATCCTTTTATTATCATGTCCACTCAAAAATCATTATCATATCGATTTTTAAGAGTTAGGGAAGCTTTTTCTTAGGTCCCTACTACAAAACAAAAGCCCCCCACAACTTCAAAACCATACACTAGCTGTCTCTCTGATCATGTTACATGTAATGATTAAAGAAGGCAGTGATCGATTTAAAAGCATCATAATCATAACATAGGAGTTGTGTGTTTGGTGTTGTGTGAGATTAATTAGTTGCCATAACATGCCCAGATTCTTCTGTCCCTTTTATCCCCATGTTCACCTACCTACTGTTTCATTCATCACACCTCAATGATAAGAGCCCAGAAGAGATGTAGAGGCACATGAGGAAGTGAAATCCTCATGAATCAGCAACTTCATCTTCCTCTCCACTACTTCTCAATTCTCATGGGCAGGGCCGGTCCCGACATTTTGGAGGCCCGGTGCAAAATTGAAAGTCAGGCTTAAATAAAACTATGCTTCAATATACAACATATTGTCGAGGTAGTGGAGTTGGTTGTGAGGTTATTAAAAATGTTGAAGGGCAAGGGTTCAAGTCCTTACTGCAACATAATAAATTTTTTATATGAGATTAGTTCGGGCCACGGGCTGGAGGCCCCGATCCGACTGAACTGGAGTGGAGGCCTAGTGCATTGAAGGTCACGACTGAGTGGAGGCCCGGTGCAAGTGCTCCACTTGCACCTGTGTTGGGCCGGGCCTGCTCATGGGTGAAATGCTGCATGCATATTATGTGAAACCAGTAAAAGAGAATGTGCTTAAGTCGGTATATATTATAAGAGGTGTAACACATTATTAGTACGATAATGCACGCAAATGTTTTATTTTTTTAAGATATTTTAATTATACGGCGAATAAGATTGCGGATCAACTCGCCCACACTTTCAGCCTCCTCGCCGGAATGACTAGGAGGCACATTCTCTTCACGTTTTAACATACATATGCTTTGAACCTGAAATATAAGATGTTGTCAATATCATTGGACCAAATTCTTGTTGATTATCGACCGTGATTATAATTCTACTTTTAAATAAAATAGATATTATCTATACTCACGATGGTGATTGAGTGCGTGCGTATTTTTTGTTTTTATTCTTTGTAATATAAAAAACAATATTGCCTATACAACTCATGTATCATTTGGAAACTATTTAAAGATAATTTTTGTAAAAAGAAACTAATACATTGATTGTCACCATCTTCTTGAATTCCTCGAAGAGATTTATTTTCGTTGTCATTATGCTTTTCATTTTACTTAATCAAAATTTGTTTGTTTATTTTTAAATGTCATTTAATAATTTTAATACATATTTAATATTGTTATTATTTTTAAAAATATAACATCAATTTTATATTATAGTCAACTAAAAATTATTTTACACAAGTAATAATCCACTTCATTCTACATTTTACATGAAATAGGAAAATAATACATTAAATATTATTATTTCTATCATCTTTTACTTGTCAGTTGCCTAACATTTATTTGTCTATTTTTAGTTATAACTTAACCATTCGAATGCACATTTAATACTGTCATCTATCTTACAACATAAGAAATTAATTATTTTATCATCATAAACAATAAAAAAATCATTCTACATCAATAATAATACATCATTGTTCATATTATACACACAAATTTTAAAAATACATTAATTACATATCTATTAAACTAATACTAGTAATAGAAACAAAAAAAGTAACATATTAAATTTACTTGGGTTGTGTTTGGTTTAAGGAAAATTTGATGCAAAGAAAAATTTGATGGTAAATAAGAATAAAAATTTGTTTAAAATAAAAAATAATTTTGCATTTTCTTACCCTTTTTCACCCATAAATAAATAAGAAAAATAGGAAAAATTACGTGAGAAATCTACTGTTTCCCAATTATTATTTTTCTTCAAATTTTCCGTAAATCATACGCACCCTTAACGACTAGTAAACTTAAACGAACAAACCTTAAGTTGCACGAAATTACGTCGGTTGTATTTTGGATGGGAGAAAGACAAGGATTGTAATAGGAGTAAAACAAAAGACGACATAAACTGGGTTGACAATTTCAAGCCGACACATACATGCACGGACACTTTTTGGGCGCTGGCTAACAGCGGACACATTCCTCCCCCATGTTTCACTGTCGGCCTCTGCTCACATACCAACAAAATTTTACATGTCATCGTTTTTTTTGGGCCTTCACTCCACATTTACTCGCATATATTAATTATTTCCAATATTTTTAAATTTATGCATACCTCCAACACATCAAAATATAAATTATTACTCATTCTATCCTCTTTTACAAAGCACTTAATCAAATTTTTTTTTCACTTTTCCTTGTCACTTAACAATTTTCAATACGTATTTAATGTCAACAACTACCTTAAAATGTCAAACATTAATCACTTCATTATCATATTCAATAAAAAATACATTCTTCACCAGTAATCATCTACCAACTTTATTTTTTGCATGAATTTTTTTATAAAAACATCAACCACTCATTCATTAAATTTGTTCAACCGCTAGCATTAACTTCACCTTAATTTATTCAAATTAACCTTAAACGTAATAGAGAACCATCTATTCTCGACCTCATAATCATAATGTGATAATTACAGCACAGAAATTATTTGTTGTGTTGTATTATGTGCATCCAAGAAATAATCAATTCTTTGCTAACACAGTTCCCGAAACCACACGAGAATAAATAAACAACACAACATCAATTAACATTAATCTAATCTTGATCATTATGGTTCCAGGAACACACCTGTATATGATAGATTCATAATGCTTCACCAAATGTATAACAATCATATGCTCATCACCATGTTCTTCCTCCTCCTCCCCCATACAATGCCACGCAACTGAATTCTGAGAGGAGATTGGAATCATGGGGTCAGTCTCGATCAGGAGCTTCTTCTTGGTCTGCTGCTTTTCGATCGGATTAGCCGCATTGGGCGTGGGAGCGGACCGAGCCAGCGACGAGCTGCTGGCGCTGCTGGCTCTCAAGGACGGCCTGGTCGATCCGTCCGACCGGTTGCGTGATTGGACGGTGGATAGCGCCACGGCTGCTGCCGGGCATTGTAACTGGACCGGCGTCTCATGCGACGCTTACGGCTTCGTGCAGAAGCTGGAGCTCGGCAACATGAACTTAAGCGGGGTGGTGTCTGATCGGATCAACACCTTCTACAGCCTCACTTCCCTCGACATTTCTTGCAACGGGTTCGCTACCGTGCTGCCCAAGTCACTGTCTAACCTCACATTGCTGCGGACTGTCGACTTCAGTCAGAACGATTTCATCGGTGGTTTTCCTGCTGGGCTCGGGAAGGCGGCTGGGCTCACAAAGCTGAACGCTTCCAGCAATAACTTTGCCGGGCCTTTACCGGAGGATATCGGAGAAGCGACGATGCTGGAGGAGGTGGATTTCCGGGGGAGCTATTTCGAGGGCTCGGTGCCCGCTTCGTTCAAGAGCTTGAAGCGGCTGAGGTTTTTAGGCTTGTCAGGGAACAACCTGAGTGGCAGAATCCCGCCCGAGCTCGGCCAGCTGGAGTCCTTAGAGACCCTGATCATGGGATACAATGAGTTCGAAGGCGAAATCCCACCGGAGCTTGGGAACCTGACTAATCTCCGGTATCTTGACATGGCGGTCGGAAGCTTAACTGGGCAGATCCCTGCCGCGCTGGGTAAGTTGCAGAAACTGAACACCATTTTCTTGTACAGGAACAGTCTCCAAGGGGCGATTCCTCTGGAGATCGGAAACATGTCGTCGCTGAGTCTGCTGGATCTGTCAGATAATCAGATCTCAGGGGAGATTCCGGAGGAGATCGCAGACCTGACGAACCTGCAGCTGCTTAATCTGATGTGTAATAATCTGACTGGCGCCATCCCCAGCAAGCTCGGCGAGTTGAGACAGCTGGAGTTTCTTGCACTGTGGCAAAACAGCTTGACCGGTCCTTTGCCGGATAGGCTGGGGCAGAACTCTCCCCTGCAGTGGCTGGACGTGTCGTCGAATGGCTTGTCGGGTGAGATACCTTCCGGTGTGTGCAATGCTGGCAACCTGACAAAGCTCATCTTGTTTAACAACTCGTTCTCTGGGTCAATCCCTGATAGCCTCTCCAACTGCTCTTCGTTAGTTCGGGTTCGTATTCAGAACAATCTTCTCTCTGGGACGATACCGTTTGGGTTTGGGAAGCTCAGCAAGCTGCAGAGGTTGGAGCTAGCAAACAACAAGCTGGGTGGAGGAATCCCGGCAGACATCAGCCTCTCTACGTCTCTATCTTTCGTCGATTTATCTGACAATCAGTTGAAATCAGCTTTGCCGTCGACCATTTTCTCGATTCCAAGTCTGCAGACTTTTATGGCTTCAAGGAATGAGCTTGAGGGAACCATTCCAGACCAGTTCCAGGACCTTCCATCCCTGGCCATACTCGATCTTTCGAGTAACCATTTGGTGGGAAAAATCCCAGCACAGATAGCGTCATGTGAGAAGCTGGTGACTCTGAAGCTCAGCAACAACGATCTCACCGGCGATATCCCCCCAGGACTGGCGACAATGCCGACACTGGCCATTCTTGACTTGTCAAACAACTCGCTGACTGGTCGGATTCCGGAGAGATTCGGGAGCTCCACCGCACTGGAGACGTTAAACTTGTCTTACAACCAGCTAGAGGGGCCGGTTCCAAGCGATGGGATCTTGATGAATATAAATCCAGCTGATTTAGCGGGAAACGCAGGCCTTTGCGGCGGCACAGGCATACTCCCTCCCTGTCACAGAAACAGTGGTAAGAGATCAAGAGAGCAGCAACACAGCCGCACTGAGCACGCGATCATCGGATTCGTTGCAGCGTTGTCAGGTCTGCTCACCATCAGTGCAGCGTTCTGTGTGGGCAGATGCCTGTACAGAAGGTGGTACATTTACGGGACCTGCTTCATGAATCAGTTCAGCAAGACCAGCGGAGAGTGGCCGTGGAGGCTGGTAGCCTTTCAGAGGCTGAGTTTCACAGCCAATGACGTGTTAAGCTCCATAAAGGAATCAAATGTGATAGGAATGGGTGGGACTGGGATGGTTTACAAGGCCGAAACTCATAGACCGCACTGCGCAGTTGCAGTCAAGAAGCTATGGCGGGCGGCGGCAGGCCATGATGTTGAAACCGGGGATGATTTGCTGGGAGAGGTGAATCTCCTGGGGAGGCTGCGGCATCGGAATATAGTCAGGCTGATGGGGTACCTGCACAACGAATGTGACGTGATGATACTGTACGAGTACATGCCTAATGGGAACCTTGGCGCTGCTCTGCATGGGAAAGAAGCAGGGAAGATGCTGGTTGATTGGGTGTCAAGGTACAGTGTGGCCGTGGGCGTCGCGCAGGGCCTCAATTACTTGCATAACGATTGCTGCCCGCCTATAATCCACCGGGATATCAAGCCGAACAACATCCTCATCAGTGCGAATTACGAGGCACGGATAGCGGATTTCGGGCTGGCGAGGATGATGTCAAGAAAGAACGAGACTGTTTCCACGGTAGCAGGATCTTACGGCTATATAGCACCTGGTAGGAGTAACATTTCCTCAGCTAATAAATACTTGCATTTTATACAGAGTGAAATGGAAGACCCATTGACTTACCTTGTGCAATCCATTTTTCCAGAATATGGCTACACGCTGAAGGTGGATGACAAGAGTGACATCTACAGCTTTGGTGTTGTGCTTTTGGAGCTTGTGACAGGTAAAATGCCCTTAGACCCAGCTATAGAGGGCTCTGTAGATATTGTTGGATGGGCAAGGGCGAAGCTGAGGGACGGCAGAGCTGTAGAAGATTGCTTAGACAAGAGCATTGCAGGAGACAGCAAGCATGTGCAAGAAGAGATGCTTCTTGTACTGAAAATCGCACTTCTTTGCACTGCAAAGCTGCCGAAAGACAGGCCATCCATACGAGACATAATCACCATGCTGGCTGAGGCAAAGCCACGGAGGAAAAGTGTCAGTCAAAGCGCAGAGCAAAATAGTAACAGAGATAAGCCGATATTTAGCACCTCCCCAGTCATAGGCCTTCTATAGAAGCACCAGCCTGCTGTCTTCTTCACTTCAAATCTTATTCTTTCCATGTATGTAACTTGTAGCACAATTTCAGAGAAAGCAATATAAAATATGAAATTTCAAAATGGCCAAATTATGAGCCTTCCTATTATTTCAAAATTTGCAATAATTTACAGGCGACTCAATGCAATTGAGGAGAAGAGGACATCGTGAACTCTCTATACAACAAACTCATACATTTGGAAAGATGTTCCTCTTACGTATGAGAAAACCAAAATGGCAGGCAAGAACAAAAACTCAAATGATTGCTGGTGCCGAAGCATATATAACAAATGATAAATATTGACCTTCTGGCGGTGATCTGGGTGATGGATCCTGAGGCAGTCCGGTCTAGCTATCTTAGGTTGCTGAATTTAAAAGAGCAACTGCTGACTCATTCTCATTGATGAGAGATGTGCTCGACACCTGGAGAGTGCAAATCTGAATAAGGGTAATGATCTTAACAAAATGACAGAGACTGCGCTAAACATGTTTATGGAATTGAAAGTACTTTTGAGAATAGGAAATGGCAAATCAAGATATCAGTTATCAGGCAGGTTAATTACCTCTTGGCCATGAAATCTTGTGATGGAAAATGGCTCCTTTTCTCGGACCCCACAATCTTTGACAATTTTTTCTAAATCCTGCTCACATACATAACAAAAAAGTGAAGAAACTACACAGGTTTGGATCTTCACACTCCCTGTTTTAAAACCTAATTTGAATACTTGATATCCCACAGAATCATAATATGGAGAGCAGCATTATACCTTTCCCGTTAAGATTTCAAATTCTAGCAACTCTTCCACAATCCTTTCAAGTGCCACACGGTTCTTCAACAGCATATCTCTGGCTTTATCAAATGCTAAATCATAAATCTGAAAAAGATTAACCACATTACAGTGAATGTTAATTTTTTGTGATATATCAAATTCACCGAAAACAACATAATAAACCCTTGAGCCTTGACAGACCTTTTCAATCTTAGTGGCCATCTCATATTCATAGTTGTTTCCCATGCTTAAAGCTGTATACTGCCACATCAGAAAACAGCAAAATTTAGTAAAGAGCCAATACCTTCAGGCAATTAGGATTACACAAATCCCTGGAAACTAGTGTAAGGAGCTTGGTTGTTAATAAATAAAGATTCATCGACGAAGCAGGAACACTACCATGTCTGTTAGAGTAGCAACTGAGTATGTCACACAAGATTTTATTTTGAAAAAAGGGAGCCAAGACCAAAGGTAGGTGGTGGTGACTGGTTATAGTGATACACGGACGATATACATGAATTACAACCCAAGACTTGGCAAATGCCCATATAATTTATCAAATGCCTGTTATCTGCATAGCTGTGGCAGTGAAGATTGTGCACTGAAAAAAGAGAACTTAGCTCACCCCTTAAAGTCTTCATACGCAATCTGAATTACACGATTCTGAATACTTGTCTAAAAAATTGCAAAGCTAGCGGAGAAAACAGTAAACTTTCTAAGACATATCAGAAGGAAAAAGTGTGGGTACCGCATTGGTTCGATAATATATAGCAGGACTGTCATCAGGAGCCCATCCATACTCAATGACCATTCGTGTCGCTATCTGTAGAATCAAAATTGGTCAAGAACCTGATCACCATGGAACACTTGATCTTAAATAAAGCTATCATTTTTCGTAATAGATATCCAATCATAAAGGTCTAGCCTAAAGATTCACCTCTTGGGCCTGATCCAATTCTGCAATGGAGAGAAGATTTTCTTCCCCGAAAGGAAGCAATAACTGAGCGGCGATATAAGAACCAAAGCAAAAAACAAGTTTTTTCTCAAGGTATGATCTTGACTCCATATTTCCATACATGGAACCTTCATTTTTAGCTTTGGTGATCTTCGTACATCCAATTCCCTGCAAGGTAAAAGTAAGTATAAATGGCACATATAACCATTTTCAAGACCGTAACTGTTGGAAGTAATAGAAAGAGCAGGATAGAGAATAGCATTTGAAGAATTTAAATCTATAAAAGGGGCCTAAATTGAAATTAATATACAGTATAGTGATAACCTCCCAAGAAAATGGCTCCAGCCACAGATTGTCAACGTCGTCAAAATTTGGCAGAAGCGCCGCAATTAGACTGCGGCCAGCTGCCCAAACCGCATGAGGGAGCTTCGTCTCTCGTGTCCACTGGATTAAAACATGATCTCCGGTAAATATCAAACTTAGCTCTCAGAGTTCAGAATTTTTAATGATTCAAAATAGGATATGCATCTAAAAGATCCAGTGAGAGTTGTACATTTTGTAAGCATACTTATTATTTTGTGGACGCAATATCAATTGGATTTCTGACAAGTAGATAGGAGTAGGGATGGGAGAAAAGGCCAATGAATGAAACTACCGGTTAATAAAGTAGACACAAGCAACTTAACTGTGCTACAAAAGCTACTAGAAACAAAATCCTATCAATTCAGCTAAAGCATATATCAAAAGTAAAAAAGTTAACATAATAGTTTCAAGAAAATTTTTCAGTCACAAAAGTAAAACTACCATGAGCTACTTACATCAAGTGGAGGATTAAGGAGCTCTATTCCATTGCTAATCTGCCCATATGGTTCCATCAACTCGACAACGCTCTCCATATCATCCTTGGTCAAGTTCAGGCCAAGATGATTAACCAGCATTTTGCTCAGCGCCTTTACGGCTGTCGTTCTCCTTAACCATGCAGGTACAGCATTGCTAAAAGTCTGACGGAAAGCATCATCACACAAGCATATTAAATAGGGTGAAATCAAGTTAAATATACAACAGTTCTGAAAAAGTAGTGCAGCTTAACATAAGGATTGAAAACAGAGAAACATGTGCTATAGCTTTGAACGATTTTGAACACTATTAAAGAAAACCTAAGAGTCGATGCAGCTTTCTAATGCTAAATTTATAGACCCTACATCTCAGCGCAATATTGATATCAGAGTGGAGTGATCCTCGTCAATTTCTCAGAAGTGTTCCGACCGTGCAATTTGGAAAGACAGGATAAGAGGGGTAACAGAGTGAAATACAAGGCCCAGATAGACTAATACATACAGGTTCAATTATTGTTGACTGATTTGAACTTCCTTGTGATATGATGGTCTATTAAGAAAAAAAAGGAAAATCTTTTAAGACCTTTCTTGTCATGCGTATTTTATACAACAAATAAGTTTTGTCCCACTGTTGCACTTGCACCTGGTGCACATTCGATTACATTTTGAAGTTAATAGTTTTTTGAAGATAAAAGGACAAACAGCTAGTGTTCATCTGTTCTGTGAAGTGTGCCATGGAATCACGAAATGTGTGTGTAGGTGGCGACTTTTTGTTAATAATACTTAACTTGAGAAAAAGTTGCCAATGGATTTCCATGTTGTTCTACACTTACAAGTCATCACACGTCAGAAGTCTTTTAATGCATTTGTGGCGGTAACAGCAGAGTCATCTATAACTGAAGAAAACTTCTAAAACGAACCTAACATGTGAGCACATGAATGTAACATAAATGCTTACCGCAAACCAACTGCAGTAACCCATTAGTTCATCCTTATCGAGAAACTTGCTCCTAAAAGCACTTCCTTCTAAAGCCAACGGAACAAGTTTAAGTTCTATGGGGCGAAGAAGAGCTGTCTTTTCTGCCACCTGATGAATATGAGTAATAAAGGTCACACAAAAAAAAATAACGAACAAACCAAGTCACATATGAAGTATCTGCACAGATTTTTGCAACAGCTGATATATGCAGTAATCACTTGAAACAATAAAGACATGCTAACATCACTCAGAAGTATCTACAAGGGCAAGTGATGAAAGGAGCTCTACTAAAAAAATATCTATATGCAGTACGTGTAAATGTACTACGAAAGAATAGTACAGGGGCCAACAATACTAAAATCAAATAAAGCACTACAATTTTTTAAGCATCTTTGTGATACTGCAATGCTAACAGCAGTCATGCACAAAACACCTGAGATACTAATACTTCACATATCAATGCTGACACACTTGATGAGGATATACAAGATTGTTACCTTTTTCCAATCAACAAAATTGATAACCTCCTCATCCATGGTTTCTTTTGCGGAAAGATGTAATATCCTCTCCCTTTCCATTTGGGTAGGCCGTTGAAGATGAAATATTCTGTCCATCCGCCCTGGTCGCCGCAATGCTTCGTCAATATGTTTAAGATTCCGAGTGGTAGCCATTACAACAACTCCATCCTGATTTTGAAACCTGCATGAACATTAACAGAGGGAGTTACATATAGTACTACAGTCAGGTATATCAGAGAAAACAAACCTTTTTCAGAACATAAATGCGGAACAGCGTGATAGACCTAATTACTTCATCATTAATTATGGTACTAACTTATTTTTTTTTAAAAAAAAATTGATTTCAATGCTGCGATCAAGAGCATAATGGAACTCTAAGAGATACTGTAACAGGGATTTTGAACAATGTAATCAGGGATGACAAGAATTCGACGAAAAATAATCCCAGACAAATGAGCAGAATTTGGTTCCATGTAGATTGTTATGACGATGGGGCAACTACTTACAAGATCCTCCGGCAGGGAGTTTTCTAACCTCTGTAATAACCCCTTCCCTCCCTTCCAAAAGATCGTACTCATTCTGGTCTTGCCATATCATAGTGGCATTTATAAAAATTATTCAGAACTCACACATCTAATGCATTTTACTTTTAAACTATTGGATAAAACTGTCTTAGCATTAAGAAACAACTCAGAGAAGCACCTAAATAATTTTCACTTGATAGCGTATAGGGAACTACTTACCCATCAAGTTCTACAAGAAGTTGATTAATAAACGCCTCATGGTCCTGCTTTTTAGTGTGGATGGTTGTCCCACGCACACCAGCGAAGAGGTCAAAGTCTTCCACAAATATGATTACAGGTGCCTACAGAAAATATTTGATAAAGGAATTTCAATGAGAACCATAGCTAAAAAAGCAATGAAGAACATCAATAAAGTCAAACATTAAACAGATACAGTTACCTGACCTCAAATACATGAAAGTGACTATTTGTCACTTTTGATCAAGATTAACATGTTTCTCATTTGGTAGAAAAATAAACAGTGGACGAAATAATACAAAGATGCTTTAGAATAAAAAGTGCATCTCTAGTTCCAAGGAGTTCCTAAGGCGTATAGAAAACAGGGATTGACACAACATTATCATATTTGTTGGCATTCAATTCCACTTAAACAGGTCTTAATCATACAAATAGTTGTGTGACAGACGTAAGAACTCTGATGCAATTTGCATGGCCACAAATTCATCCAAATACATTGCCGTTGGAATCAGTATCTTATATGAATGGCATGCCTTTGATGCCAGGAAGGACTTGACCAATTGTAGTTTTCTAAGAACAGTATTGCAACGAAATCACACATATAAGCATGTTAATTGAAAATTGCAGATGTAGCCTTTTAATGTTATTCACAACTTCAGACCAATTTCTGGTTTTAGCAGGGCTGTAAAGCGTAATAGCATGTTGTGGTGCTTGTTAAATAGATAACATCTATGAGTTCATAGAAGAAAATTGAAAACAAGGGATATTCAAAGTCTTAAAGGTGAGTTCACGCATGATTACCAAATCCCTTGCAGTTTGAAATAGCTCTCTCACATTTGAAGCACTTTGACCAACCCATAGGCCAGCCTCCAACTGTTGGGCTTTGACTTCAACAACCGGCACTTTTGCCTCTGCCGCTATAGCCAGTGCAAGGGATGTCTTTCCAGTCCCCCGTTCACCTACAATAAGCACTCCCTGCAGTTTTTTGGCACGCTCAATCAGAAATCAATACAGTCATGCTAAACATGAGTGAATAACTTGAGGTGTTCATACGGTGTTGATTAATAGGGATTAGATCTAATCAGTTGATACATAGGCGATAAGGTTTGAAACAATGTGGTAACGTCCAAAAAAGATGGCCCAATACAATAACAAATCTCCGAGACCAGATGTCTCGACCTCACATTCGGCTTTCAAAAGATTTCCATCTCCATAGTCTGCCAATCACTACTAAATGCCCAAATGCTCATCTCCCCTGGAACATGGGCTACATTTAAATGATATTATGATCATGAAAATATTACTGTGAATATATTACTTAATTCTAATATCAGAAGTCCTCGGTCATGTCTGTATAGTGATTAGATGATAAGTTCCATGAGATTATGAAGAACAGCCAGGATTAAGCTAAAGACCAATTACAAAGACTACACCAAGCTTTATCAAATACAAATAAGACTACCTCCCAAAACGGAAATGATAAATACGAAGACGAAAGAAACGTTACACAGAACTAATCTCCTACTATTTTACAATTTCAATAAAAAAATGGAGCATACCCGAGGAGGCCGAACTCCCATTTGCTGATATGCATGAGGGTTTTGTAGAAAGGCGACAACATCATCTATTTCAGCTCTCATTGAGTCAACGCTTGCAAAGTCCTTCAGAGGTATTGGAGGATTCTTCACCCTCTGCAAAACAGTTATGGATTGAACAAGTTGTTACTGAAGAAGCAAACACATGCTATGAAGTTATACATTATGGGTTTGTATTTCTTCGTCAATCTTTAAATTTTTGTTTAAACATGTCGGCCATATCAATCAGTCCAAGAAATTCACAGCTAGAAAATGAACAAAGATGGACAGATCTTTACATTTACAGAATAAATTAATTAAGCATAAAGGAACTAAACTACTATGATAATCATACCAACAACTTGGCAAAGGTACAAAAAGATGCAAACAAATGAAATGAGCATTCAGTCTTCGTGTGATCTAAGCGATGCTAAATTGACCGCCGTGTGGTTATTTGACCGTCTTTAATTCGGCAAGGATCTCATACACCATATCACCAACTACAATCAGATGAAAGGGACAAGTTCAGTAACAACCTTCATTTGATCGAAAGCAGTACTTATTGGATCAACACCTGCTTTCTTCTTGCTTTTGATTTTCTTTATCTTGATAGCAATATAAGCTTTCTACAAGACAGAAAGTCATTGTAGTTTGTGAGACTCAAAGCTGAAAAGAGAGTCATTTGAGATATACTCAAGACATGCACCCTACTAGGACATGCCACATAACAAGAAATGAGACAGTAACAAGCACATTACTTTTGAATATTACAAAAAAGATCAAGTGTGGTGCCTTTACAGACGGTGAATAAAAAAAACTTGAGCCTATAAAGGAGTCCAAACTCAAAGCTAATAATCGAAGAAGCATAAATTAGAGAGTCCTAACTCAAAAATAAGTTCACGATATTTCATTCCTTACAACTCCCACTTTTGAATTGATAAGGGGAAGTGCTAATCGAAAATACAGTTGCACAATGAACAAAGGAAGACCCAGGAGAGACAAACTCTACATTTTTCTACCAGTGGTTTATCAAACCTTCAGCAATTGCTATGTGCGAAATCCAGATTTAAGTTATTTGCATCAGCATTACGAAAAAAAAATCATGTAAAATTCATAAACTTGTAATATGAATGAACCAGCAGTCCAGCATCATATAATCATGACACGGATAAGGATAATATGGAAAAGTTAAAACAAATGAAAAACAGTATTCTAGTGCTAAATGTAACAAGGGAACACACTTTACCACTCGTCTTAATTTCCGAAAGTTCGGATCTCTTCTTAATGGCCCATAACCTAACAGCCTTGGAACTTTTCTCTTCAGAAACCGCAGGACATGAAATAACACATATCCATACACAATGCTTTTCGCTATAAACAAAACATGCCATAGAAATCCCTCTTTTTGTCGAGATCTAAAACTTGCTTCTGCATCAGACTGCCATTGCAAGTACCAAGTTGAGCCAACCTTCCGCCCTATTTCTTCTGGCCAAGCCATGCCCAATCGAATTCTTACCTTTCAATGAAAAACGAATTAAATGGAAGACAGGGCGAGATCCGTTTTGAAGGCTTAAATGCTAGGTGAAGATATATTAGCAGGAGATTAAAATTTTCAAAAACACAAAATTTGTGAGCTAGCTGAGTACATACCGGATATGGAATGACCAATTCCAACAAAGGAAAAATAACCATCATCATTATGTCATCATTCAAATTTTTGATATTCTCATACAACCATTCCCTCGCAATTGCAACATATTTATAATTCCAAAATCCGGTGAAGCAACGTTGAGTGAGCCATGCCGCTAAAAGAAATTGTTGAAAGATATTTAATTCGGATAACGGGATCCACATTAGACGAACAGCGGTTGGAATTCCGCTAGCCACCATTTTCAAGTACAGCGCATCAAACCCTCCGAAATCCTCAAATAGCATGTCATATTCCTGGCATTTCAGTACTTCAATTAGTTGGAGACCAAACAAACTTATTAAAACATTACCGATAGGAGAGACAACCTTGAGATTAATGTAGTATTCTCGATCTTCTCCTTTAAGAAACACATACATAGCACCCCAATCATGCCTGATTCGAGCGCTGTCAATAATCTTACGGGACACAACATAAGGCAGAGCAATGGGGTCCATTTCCCACCTACGCCACTCCACATTATACCATACCTTAGAATCCACTCTATCCCGATCTCCAAGAGTACGCTCCTGCAGTATGCAAGATTAAAAGGAATCATGTGAATCAACAAATCTGCATGTTGAGTTAAGATACCAAGATGAAGCCTCATTTCATTCCCAGATTAAAAGCATATAGAAAACACAAGAAATCCAATTTTTTACCGGTAACAAGGACATGCTGTACGATTCACTGTCAGGTTGTGACTCTGAGTCATTTATGTTGAAATAACTCCTCCCAAGACTTATACAGCCACCATTTATAAACAAGCAAGGGTTTAATAGGACTACAATAGACCTTAACTACGACCCTGTATGTAATGGCAGGGCTAATACATGGATGAAATGTGAGGAAGCCAAAAAATGAATCATGTTTGGAACTGGGTATACGAGACATTAATGTATAAAAAATTAGGGCTTGTCGTATATACAGTGACTTTATGAGCGGGTTAGATGAAGCCGTTTTGGATGGTTTTTAGGAGCTTCGGAGTTTCAGGTTACATGATTTTTAGTATTTCAGGGATTTTAGGGCTTTTAAGTTCCAGGTTTTTAATGTTTTCAGGATATATTTAAACCCATAAAATTCTGAAATCTAAAAATCCAAAATCTCTAAATCTTAAAACCCTAAAAACATCAAACCTGAAACCCTAAACCCGTACAATATTAAAAAACGCTGAAACCCTAAAACCCACAAAACCATTCAAAACATGGCCGCTTAACCCGCTCATGCACGTAGCTTATATATAGTGCCATTGAATATATCCCATAAAATAATAAACATTTTTAACACTGCAACTTGCAAAAGTTTCTTTTAGGTTTGATTTGGATCAAGGTGAGTAAAGTCATTTACTGTCCCTTCTAAGATTCTCCAAAATGGAATGTTAAACCTAGTTGACCAGTGTTTTGCATATCACATTAAGCCACTTCTTTTATGATAATCATTGATCGATTTGAAATGGTTTTTAAATCAACTGCCAAAAACCTGGAGACCTTTTATCAACTGAGACATTCGCTAAAAATCAACATGTAAAACAACTTCAAAATTGATCTACCTAAATGACACTTTGAAAGACTGCATTCTCTCCTACTCTACTAAGATTAACAATTATTTAGCTTGCTTAGTTAATACCAAGATCTATGCTAGTGACTGTCTCAATTTCCAAGAAATTATGTGAGATGGTGTAGACAATGAACACGCAATGTGGTTTCTAATTTAGATGCAAGCCCTTTGTCTAAGCTTCATTAAGTTATATTTTTTCCACATGAAATCAAGTTAAAAGCAAATAGGAAGAGAAAAATCTGAAGACATTTAAATCTCTATTATTTCAGTAAAAAGGAGAATGATGATAACGTGTACGTGTTTTGTTACCTGTCTTTGGGTGACATACTGCTTACCAAGGTCCGCATTTTCCAACAAGTTTCTTTTCAAGTCTGATTTGGCTTCTTCCCGCCACTTCTTCCAGCCATGGAATAGGTGAAGCTTAACTGCTTTCGGAACGACTACTTCCTTATCCCCAAACATCCACTTCAGCTCCACTTCTGGAAAACCCTTCAACACTTCATCCACTGGTGTGTTCACCAAATACCGCTTTTCATCCCCCAGTGATTTCATATCTTTTTTTATAAGAGCCTCCATACTTCTTTGCAACTCTCTGGATTCATTAAGTGCATTTTTAATACGTAAGACAAAGTCCAATGACTCTTGATCAAATAGTGGCCCAATTTCTTCAGTTTCCACAACACTGGGCAATACCAATTGTTCAATGTATCTTTTCTGGGCATCCAACAATTCCTGTTTAATTTCACACCTCGAAAGCTTGGTAGAAATGTCACTTGGTAGACTGTGTCCAAGTAATAGCAAAATATCAGTAGTCAGATATTGTTCAGAAAAGGTGAATGAACTCCAAAGAGAGGTTCAGACAGGCATCAAGATATGACAAAGAAGTTACTCTACCCTAACAGACACAGACAGCCGTATATTCAAGTTTCTTATTTCCCTCACACTGGAAATAACTGATACCTGGTCATATTCCTTTTCCGCAGCTCGATTCGAAAAGCATCCACCAGCTGCTTGCTTTCCCGCTCAATAAAAGCTAGCTCTCTGTAACCAATACTAAGAGCCCTCGTTTCTTTCCTCCGCATTTGATCATCAATATCAGCAGTTTTCTCCCATATCTCCTTGTACTCCTCTTCCAATTTGTTCAACGTCTCCTCATAAATCTCGAGTAGTTCCTTCGATTCACTACCTTCTTCAACTGTCCTCATGGACACTTCGTAATTTCTCTTCACTTTAAGCACTTCATCAATGATCCCTTCTGATCTTTTCATTAGTTCTTCCTTCTCTTTCTTCAGTTTCTCAAATTCCTCATAGAAACTATTCAAGAGCTCACCCTCCAACTTCCTCTTGCTCAATTTCACCTCTTTCAACGCCTTCTCCACATCCCCTATGTCACCGCTACCTTTCCTAACCTCCTCCACCTCCCTAATCAATTCTGACACTACTTGTAACAACCTCTTAGTATACTCAGCATACTCGTGATGCCTCTCTTCCCTCTCCTCATTCGCCGCTCTCATCGCCCACGGAGCTGCAATTGCCCTAACCTGACCCCTCCGAAACGGCAAAAACCCAACAACAATACAGAACAAACCTATCACAGCAGACTTAGCCACATAATTCAGCACATTCTCAACACAGTTTTCCCGCTTCGCCTCTTGGGGACTTTCTTCCTCCAATGCTACCGCATTACTCTCTTCTCTGCAACATTTGACACGGCTGCGAACCACCAGACCCCCAATTGGGCGTGAATTCAACGTCACATGCAGCCAATTTTTCGAATTTCGTGAAACTCCCGTCGCCAATTTCCGAAAAGTAACTCTTTGTTTACCGGTACGCGAAGTCGGTTGCGTGAAAAACGGCGCGGTGAAGGTGTTGACGGATGACGAAAATGTTGTACGGAGCGTCATTTTTCGGCGCGGTTGTGATGGAACAGATTAATGTAGACGAAAGGTTGACGGAGACGCGTCAGAGCGCGTCATGAAGTGGCTGCGACAGCGACTGCGACGCCGGCTAGAATGGCGAGAGATTCCCGTCGGGGGAGACGAGGCCGGGGTTTATCCGCAGACACACAAGCGCGGACGGCGCCTTTGGGCCTTTCATGGGCCTGTCGAGCAGCACTAAGCCCACATAAGCCCAATACATATCCACTAAAAGAACCTCCGAATAATAACGAAGAAATCTGAATTCAAATACTTAGTCGACCCGATAGACCCGACTTGTGTGACCCGTGTAATTATGAAGAAAAGAAATGCCGATATATTAAGATATTTAAAAAAATAAATTATCAAATGAAAATAAATCATTCAGCAATCAAATGTGGTTTGATTAGTGGTCTGACCATTCAGATTCTCATACAGCATTCAGTTTTTAATTTTACAAAACAATGCCTAAATTAGTTAAAACTCAACATGATTTCAAAACAAATAATTTTGAGGTGTGTAGTTCATTTGCAAGTATGCGAGTGAATATATTGGGCAAGGGAAATTGGAGGGGGATGGATAATGGGGTTGAATAATTGTTAATGCACGTTTGGTACACCGTATTATTTATACGGGTATTATTGATATTCGTATAAATAATATCACCTATTGAGAAAGTATTATTAATATGAGTTTTTGAAGATTAATTTTCTCTCTCTGCATTATTAATATGTATTCTTATTCTGAACCAAACACATCATTATGATATTAATAATTTCATTTCATTTCTAATATATGCTACCAAACGAGGACTTAGTGAGCAGAGGGCATAACTATGAAAATACACGTTTGATTATCAAAATAAATTATATCGTTTTGCGCACATAAAGAAAACAACGTCTTTTGATAAACGAACGTCGTAATTTTCACACACAAATCTAAGTCTTATAATAATATTAGTTTGGAATGTACTGTTGAATTTTATTTCAGAAAATCAGTCTAATTTTTTTTCATCGCACCCCATTTTGAAAATCGTAATAATTATAACCGCAATTAAGTAAGTGATGATAATTCATGACCTCTTCTGAATTTTTCTCCAAAAAAAAATTAAACTGTTTTATAACAAGAAAAGTAGTTCGCTTGTAGATTAATGACACCTCACGTGTATAAATTATTGAGTAACCTAGTAAAACTAGTTAAAATTCAACATGAAAGTACGAGATAGCTACATACATTAATGACAAACTTACTACGTAATTATTAAGTCCAAAGATATTTAGCTAATATATTGTTCACCCCACCACTTTACAACATAGTAATTAGTTAAGTAAAGGATCGGCCAAACAATATTATTTTATTTTATTTTTATTTTAAGATTTCAAGATGTATATAGGATAGTTCTAAATACAACAAAATCTAAAAAACAACAAAAAAAAAATCTAAACCCTAAGGATATTGAACCCTTAGAAAACCCTAAACTAAAATTTGAAAACCCTAAAATTTTAAAACCCTATAATCCTAATATCCTAACATACTATAACCCTAAAATCTCTAAAAAAAATTAATAAAAATATATAATTTGACTTGATCACCGATGAACATGAAATGTAATCTCATCATATCTGTTTTTCGTTTTAGTTTTTACTAATGAGCAATGATATTTTGAGTGAGATTGAAGGACGACAGCTCTCGTTACTCTCTCGAGAGTCGTCACTGTGTAATCTGTTATCCATCTGTGGTATTACTATGTATAAAGTACAATTGTCGTTTCCAACGGTAAGCCTATGAAAGTGAGCGTTTGTGGAGTTTAAGGTACATGAGAGGCGTGTCTCGTCTCACTGCTGCAGAAAATGTTGTTGCAAGCAGACATACTAACGTGTCCCCCGGCTGACTGTTAGTTGATCTTCTCATCAACTCAATCACCTCACTCTCTCACTACCTCACTTCAAATATGACGACCATTAAGAAAAAAAATAAAAACAACACTCAGCAGCATATAAATAGACTCGGTTCAACATAGGCGCAAGTGGAGCAATTGTAACGAGTCTCCAACTAGGAGGGGCCTTCAACTCAGTCAAAGCCCTAGCCTCCGAGGCCTGCTCCAACTCAATGAAAGTCCAGCCTCCGAGATGGTCTCACAAGCAGCTTCACTATCTTAACTATTTATTTTACATTAAATCAAAATTTAATTTAAATCTCACTTTAAACTTTGCATCGGCTTCGAGAATGACGGCCCAGATGATATATGCCTGCACTAGCTTGAGTTTGTACTCATTTATTTCGTGTGGTGTGGAGGGCTGCACGTACCGCCATTCCGTAAAGGAAATGCGGTGTCGACCTCCGAGTGTCTCCAGGCTCCCCAACCCCACGGTCAGTTCGTAAAACCAATAAGAGACGTGCTTGCACAGTTATCCTTTTTTCTAGCTTGGAGCAATTTGCATCGCAGAAATATACTTGACAGCACCTATCGGGGCACTATAAAAAGAGAGGCTGCAGGCTGCTGGCTCCAAGAAAGTAGTAAGCACCAACCTCTCTCGAGATAGTGATCTAACAAATAAAAATCAGATATGTTAGCCGCCGAGCACGACGGTCCTCGTGGAGTGAGGAAAGGTGCATGGAGTGAGGAAGAAGATGCCTTGCTTAGGGAGTGCATTGATAAGAACGGAGAGGGAAAATGGCACCTAGTTCCTCTCAAGTCAGGTGTCTTTTTGTTTTTTTAATACAACTCTGTTAAACAGATACTTCGAGATGGCGTCGTACCCGTATCCAGAACGAAAAAACTTCTCCTATAATTTTAACTGCTTTAAATTAACGGTTGTATGTTTCATCAATCTTATAAATTTCCTTAGATATCTTTGTTGTTGGATGTCTGTTTACATGAACTACGATAACTGTACCTCATATTTGCTCATGGCAGTCAATTATTTGTGATTTTCTCAAATAACAAGTAAGAAAAATAGATTGTTATGAAATTTAGTAATCATTTTTGTGCCATACACATTTCTTAATAATTTTAAAATTTTACATTTTATGTATCTGATTGCAATTTACGTACCCGTCTCATTTTCAATGTAAGTTAACACTACAAAATGTCACGTACCAGTTCTCTCAAGTGTGGACCGTATCCATCCAAACATCCATCTACCATCATTCTATGCTATTTTTTGACGAGATTGATAGATGTGTTTGACAAGATTATTCGCACATGCTTTTATGTTTGGAGCAGGGCTGAATAGGTGTCGGAAAAGCTGCAGGCTGAGATGGTTGAACTATCTGAAGCCGAACATCAGAAGGGGTAAATTCAGTGAGGATGAGGTTGATCTCTTACTAAGACTTCATAAGCTTTTGGGTAATAGGTAAAATCATATTTCTGGAGACCTTAGTTACTTACCCTTCTTCTACATTATTATTTTCACCTACTTCTTGATGCTAAGAATTTCCTCTCCCTTCCATATATTTTCAACTATCAAATTCAAAAAACATCATCGTATCGATAACAAATATGAAACGCTATCAGCAGTATGGTCTGATAATAAAAATATGCGATGTAATTTATATTTGATAAACAAAATTATAGGATGACCATGAGACTAAAACTCTTTTTGATCCATGCATGATTGCAAGATGACACAATGTCCCAAAAGTTGAACAAATATTTGAATATTATTATTAAAATTTAATAAAACTATTTTTTAACCAAAAGTTTCTAAAATATATTCATTATTTTTATTGATGAATATCAACATGAGCTATATTAGTTATTTGGAAAATAAATATTTTTTTAAAAAAAAATTAGTATTATAATATCATTACAACGTACCATGACGAGGAGAAATTTTTGGGTCGATTGTGTCCACCACGTGGCGGTGGACACCATCAATGAGAGTCGCCACGTAACGCGTTGAAAAGTCAAATTACGCGTGACGATTTATCATTGGTTCGAAATTTTTTTAACTTTTCAACGCGTCACGTGGCGACTCTCCATTGGTGGTGTCCATCGTCACGTGGTGGATATAGCCCACCCAAAAATTTCTCCAATGAAGAGTATTTGAAAAATAAAGAATTTAGATCCGGTAATGTAAAGCCAATAAACAGCCATTTAAAACCAAAAGGTTTTAGTAAAAATCAAGGATCCTCGTCCAGTACGGCCAATCGATGAAACGGCCCTAGAAAGTAAAACGGTTTTAAATTTTAATTACCAATTAAATATTGACACATGAAATTTAGAATTATATAATAACAGGATTTTGTTCTAGCAAAACTAAATAATACCAGATCAAAACTACGCAGTTTTGAATTACGATAGTCATATTTACATCAAAGCTATCTTATGTTGAATGACATTAAACTAATTTAGCATCATGATTAACAATATTTATGGACTAAGTGTCAAATTGAGATTAATGGACTAAGTGTCAAATTGCAAGTGATTAATGAAAAACGAAGCCGCCTTATTGAAATCCATCCCGCTGTCGATCGCTCTATACTTATTTGGCATTACTGAATTTTCATCATAAAATCTATTGTTTTATTAGGTTTTGAATATAAGATGTCAAACTTATTATGTGGAAAATAAAATTCAAATTACATTAATATTTTAACTGTTCGACATGTACTAGTATATATATTATTGGTTGTTAAATTTTGAAACGAAGCCATTTTGATTTGGCTGTTCTCCTAATCTAAATATATGAGATAAATTAATCATTACAAATTGATATAAACATTTATTATATTCTTATGCATGTTTTTCACATATCATTTAGATAGTATGAAAACTTTCAGTATATAATCCTATTGCTATATTATAGTGTGAATTGTGAACACATGATGATTAGGGGGGTTCGAAACGAAAACGAACCGAATCGATTCAATTTGGTTCAAAAAATTCAGTTTTGATGACTAATGATTCAATTTTCGAACCAAACCGATATATTAAAATTATTACGGTTCAGTTATCTGTTTTAGTGTTAAAATATTAAATCGAACCGAAAACCAAATTATTAAAATAATTATAAAATTAATATGAATTTATTTATTATTTTCTGTTATTTAATTTATATTTGAATGTAAAAATTGATATTATTACACTATTTAATAAATAATTTTATGACAAAAAATAAAATATTTACTTTTTCTATTTTTTATAAATTTATTATGAGTAAATCATGGTCAGGTAAGACCTCTGTTCAAAAAAATTACTTTAATCAATTTTTTTTTGTTAACTGGGAAGGAAAAATTTGGTTAAAAATCAAACCACTATAATTCGGTTCGGATTTCAGAATTGAAAATAAAAAACAGTCGGTTCGATTTTGAACCAAACCAAATAGATGAACAACTTTATTTGACTTGACACGATTGTTGTCCATCATCTTCATTGAATCAGATGGTCACTTATAGCTGGGCGGCTGCCCGGAAGAACAGCCAATGACGTCAAAAATTACTGGAACACACATTTACGCAAGAAAACAATGCTTCGTCTCCAAGCAGCAGCAGCAGCAGCAGATTGTCACCGAGCGACGACTAAGGTGATCAGGCCTCGTCCTCGGACCTTCTCCAAAACCCTACTTGTCCAACGCATGAGATCATCTCAACAGCAGCAACAAGCAGCACCAGCAGCAGGACTGCTACTACAACACACCACCACCTCTACAACAGCCGTCAGCAAATTAGAAGGGCATCATGATAATAATGCAAACCCTGATGCTGCGGGGGAGCAGATTCAGTGGTGGAAGAGTCTGCTTGATGACCAACTTTCAGACGGCCAAGAGGTGGCAGCAGCAGCAGCACTGGCTTCAGAGTCTCGCAGTGACCATGTCAGCTATGAGATTTGGGCTGCAGAAGATCAGTCTGGAGATAGGCCGGAGGAGACTGGTCTGATGACTGGAGAAGTCGCTTTCGATATTGAGCTCTGGGATTTTCTCGCCGATGATGAGGCGCAAGCCACAAGCAACCTGCTCCAAGGTCCTAGTAGCTAGCAGGTGGTGCTAGTTGTCCGAGTTGAAGCTTGAAGCTTGTCCACACATTGTTACGTCTATGCTTATTTTTCTAGTTATGTGTTATGTTAGTACAAGTATGTAATTATATTTGATACTGTGAAAATAAAAAAAGTCTTATTAAGTCGGGAGTCGATAATTCAGTTAAGATGCGTTCTTCGATTCTTTAATTTTTGGGCCTTCTGTGCCAACTTGCGCTGTATTTTTTTTCAATATCAATAAAATGCGCCTTTTTATTTTAATAATCACTCGATTTACGTGATAGTATGATACGTGTTTTTTTACGAATATGTTATTTATATGATTCTTTGTTGTCTTAAAAATACTCAAGTTACGTGATAAAAATTGATTTAGCGTGAGCCGACAAATGTCTCACAAGTTGGTAGAAGAGCTAGCCTGTAACACTAATGACGGAAAAGTGAATGGACTCATTCACCTGACAGTCCAACATTTACGAGAGTTTTTTTTTCATTTGGCCTCCTTTCAATAATTTTTTTCGAAAATGCCCTGCATGAGAAAAGTTTTCGGAAATGACTTTCTTTTGGCGAGCCGCTGTTTGAAACGGCGGTTGGGTTGAGAGAAGCCGCTATTTCAAACAGCGGTTCGCCTGATGTGCTGACTGGGCTACCCAATCAGCAGACAGGTGGACAAACCGCTGTTTCAAACAGCGGCTGGCCTCAACCCGAACGGCGGTTTATCGTCGACTTCAGCCGCTGTTTCAAACAGCGGCTGGTCTTAGTCCAACCGCGGTTTAAAACAGCGGTTGAGTCCGTGCTGTGCCGCGCCGCGCCGCAATTGTGTTGCTGCTGACGGTGTCCGGCCAAGTGCTCCATCGAACACCTCCAGGCTGTCAAAATAAGGCATGCCGTCATGAGGAAAGAGCTCTCCAGTCAACCGTTTTCCGCTAACGTTGAGATACGTGATTGTGGATGCAAGAGTGGAGGAGTTCCCAAGCGTTAAGTCAAGCGAACCGGTGAACAAATTGCTGCTCAGATCAACATACTGGACAGGACCACCCAGATGAGAAAGGAGCAGCATGATATCACCTTGAAATGAGTAGTGCGAAAGATCCAGCACTTGGAGTGATCCAAGCGCGGGGGCGGGGATAGAAACGCTCCCGGTGAGGTGGTTGTTGGAGAGGGTCAAGTTGGAGAGGAGTTTGAGATTGGCGGCAGCGGTGAAGCTGAAGTCCCTGACTAGTCCCAAGTCGTTTATAGCGCGTGAGGTGACGCATCCGGCGTTGCAAGTGACGCCGTACCAGCTTTGCGGGCAGCCGTCGTCTGCTACAGCTTTGGGATCCCATGAAGATAGAAGCTTGCCTGAGGGGTCTTTGAGGAAGCCTTGCTTGATATCCAGGAGTGCTTGGATGTCTGACTGCGCTGCGGCTGCGGCCGCCAGCAGTGTCACGATGATAATAGAGGAACAACAAGGCCAACCGCTATTTTGAAACAGCGGTTCATAATCGAACAGAACCGATGTTTCAAACAGCGGTTAGCCTTATTCCAACCCCTGTTTGAAAATGGGTACTTGTCCACCTGTCTGTTGACTGGGCACATAAATCCAAAACAGCGGTTGAGTGAATAAGAACCGCTGTTTCAAACAGCGGTTCGGTAAAATAAAGTCATTTCAAAAAACATTTTGCATGCGAGGCCACTTGGGAAAAAAAACTTCAGCGAGGACCAAATGAAAAAAAAAACTCGATGGTTTGGCCTCCTCTAATTTTTCCGTACAAGGTTTACTCGAATGAAAGTACTGCAAGGGTGGTCGGTTTGTGAGTTGATGGTCTGTCCTTTCTCTCAAGATTAACATGAATGATTGGATGTCTGAATATTTTTTTTATATTTATTAAAAAGTATGAAAATTTTAATTAATTAAATGTCAATTTATAAAATTTAAAATTTATTATAAATTATCACTATTCGGCTCGTATCACGTGAGTACGTGACTATGACAGTGCCATTTCTTGTTTTAATCACGCATCTTAATCGAACCGTTTCATTGTAATCTCAGCGGTTCGGTTTAATGGGCGATAAACTATGGTTAGACCCGATATTGTAAGTTCGGTTCAATTGAACTTGCAATTCCCCATTCTTAAACCCTAAACCAAATCCCTTGGAACTAGAGAATAATGACCGTAGCGCCAAAACCACTGCACAAACCTTCGCCGACGCAGCAAGCCGGATCTCGCTTTCTCTCCCCAGACCTCGCCGCTCTGAATCATATTGCTTAAATCAAATCAAAAACGGCGTGGAAAGTGATTGCAATTCGGCGTAACAAGTCTGAAGTGTGCTTCCTGCCATAGAATTCAGTTTGAGCTTAGAAAAGGGAATTTCTGAGGGAAACATGGGGATTTTTGAGCCATTCAGAGCAGTAGGATACATCACGAGCGGAGTTCCGTTTTCT
>NQLW01000087.1:43559-125835 GCA_002312845.1 Kalanchoe fedtschenkoi
GGCAACTGCCGAACACATGCACCATTTCATTGGTTGATCTCTGACAAGCTTCATTTCCTTGGCCAGTCCCGTGTTATTCCACCATCTGTTATATGTCATCAATTTCAACGGTACGATATGAGCACAATCAAACGTTTATATATAATGGTAATCATATGCTTACATGAAAAATTGTTGTGCCTCCATTTTGTGTTGGGATTGAAAAATTTCATAATCCATCGTCGCTAGATGTTTCATGTCACGTTCCCATTTTTTGGCTTTACTAGAAATATCGCCAATGAATTTTTTTGTCATGAATCGTGGCAGGGTTTTGTGATAAGGATGGCTCAGCGTTCTCTCAATTAGTTTCGCCTGATTATATCCACAGTGAGCCCTCACTGCGTTGAGGAGATGATAGCAAAAAAGCTCTGCTTCAACAAGTATGTCCTCACCCTCCATGCACAACTGTGTAGCTTCATATAAACTTATCCACCCACTTATGTCCGGACTTATCTCTTCTCTGAATTTGCCATCCTTGTCCTGGAATCTTTGAAATACATCTTTTCCATTCCATGCATGAGCATATGAATCATTATTCATAATGTGTAAAATTTAGGGAAAAGTAAAAAGAAAAGGGTTTATACTAACAGGTACTTGCAAATTAATTTCAATTTACAATCCTGAGTTGCTTCTCATTTTGACCCCTCACGTAGTCAAGTGGAATTTCATAATGTGTAACTTTATCCAAAATATGGTTACCGGGTTGCACTTTGAACGGGAGAAAACCGGACTGGACCGACCGGTTAAGGAAAAAATAGCTTAAACTGCCCGATTTCGTTGTGAACCGGTACATCATACTAATAGATATGTACCGCTATGACCAGGGCCGGTCCAGACACTTGAAGGACCCTAAGCAGGAATAAAATAATGGGCCCCTATGAAAATAAAAATACTATAAATATATATAATTTTCACAATATATTTTTGAAAATGCTCACATAAATTTAATTTTTAATAAAAATAGACATAAAAGTATATAGTCTAAAACAAACTCATTTAAGTACTATTTTTTTTAATTTAGTTATGAACCAGATAAATTATTTGAGTGAGTTATTTTATTCATTTTTAGATTATTTATTAAAAATATGAAATATGTTGACACTTCCTTGATTTAGTTATGTAACAGAGTTCTAAAAGGTATTTTAAGACAAATGTGAAATGTCTACCATCTGAACAACTTTTTTATTTTTGTAAATAAATTATAAAACTCAAAACTAAGTCTAATTTACTTTCCTATTTTGGTTAGCTAAACTAACGGAACCAACAATATACTCATTATAAATAGATACATATTACCTGAACCTTCATATTTTGAGTCAAAGCTCTATTCCAAATGATCTGTCATAATTATTTTGAGGGTCCTTGCGTGAGTATAAAAAATTACTTTAATAATATGTGTACATAAAACTTTATATAATTATGGATTTTATAATTGGTTTCATTAAATTGATGTGAATAAGCATAACAATAATGTTTTGAAATAAAAAAAATATGCAAATGAATTTCTTTGCACCATTTTTAACGTATAACATAATATATATTTATATTACTAAATTTATCAATGTGTTCGTTGTAGTTGGGGCACTGCCAGAATTCAAAAGTTTATCGGGATAAGATTTTCGGACATAGCGTGGTCCGAAAATTTTTTTCGGATGTATTTCGGCTGGTAAGAGGATTTTTACCGGGTTTTGGGTTAAAAACGAGTCCGTTTCGGATCACTTTCTAACCACTGTCGGGACCTTTTGGGGTTTATTTTTTCGGGTTTGCGGTGGAGTTAATACGGGTGTACAGTTTGAGGGTCAATTTCAGGTACTTTTCGGACTATTGGATATAGTTTCGGACCATTTTCTAACTATTTTCGGACCATTCCAAATTTTTTTTGGATTTGTTCAAATAATCATATTTAAATTTATTTTTTCAGATTTTTTTCGGAATATTTTCGTAATTCTATAAATTTTTTTTGGTTCTTTTTCTAACTTTTTTCGGACTAATTATTTTTTTATAGTTTTATTCTTAATCTTGTCCTTAATTTACGGATTCCCTTCGGATCTAGAATTTGAAATATTACAGCCTAGTAAAATATGTATTATTATTAAGCTATTTTACAATTAATGATTTTGTTTGGTTTCTGTAATGGGATCACATGGGTAATGTAGTGATGAAGGTGATTGAAATCATCTAGATGTAATTGAGTGGTTGTTGTATGAATGTGTTTGAATTGGATTGATATGTTATTGAAAATGTCTGTTGATATGATTAACTGGTTTGGTTATCAGTGCATCCACATCAAAACAAATCAAAAAAATTTATGTCATATGCATGTCACATCAGATTTGTGTCGTATCAATTGAATTTTATCATAAATTTTGTTTTCACAAACTTACCTCCACACTAAAACAAATCTTTTAAACCACGGTTTAGTCACTCCTGTCTGGTTATTATAATATCATATAGATAAGAACCTGCCTCTCAAGCAATATCTCATTCATGGGGTTTGAAGAATTGCTGAGAGCCAGAGATATTCTTCTTGAAACCGTCAACTTAATTTCCATCTGAGAGTCCTGAATGGTCTCAATTCCCTACCAGAGAGAAAAATATAAGTTCATTTTGAGTCAGTTGCAGATTGTCGACTGATTCAACCTAATCTGGTCTAAGCTGCGCATTCTCATACCTAGTTTATAATGATGGCTCGACGTATACAGGCCATGCTGCCCCCCAGAGAGCCGCATTTAAGAGGGTGGGTCTGTGCCCAATGAAGATGTGTAGCAGTTTAGACTGTGTTTTTGTCTAGGGACAATTTGAGGGTTTAGAAAATTTGTGAGAAAATGAGATGAAATCTAAATATTAAAATAAAATTGTATATGGCTTGTATTGAGAACCTAAATAAAGTTCCAGAAATTCAATGCGACAAAAATTTGGCCGGTGGAAAGATACATTACAGGATGTAGCTGGAAATTCATTGCGTGTATTGCTTTCTTCTGCCATTGATCACATGACTGGTGAAGTCACCCTTCAACAATGACATAAGACGCTTTCGAAAAAGTCAACTCCGTCAAGTTCCTGTTCGAACCGCACTCCCTTATTGTTCTCTCGCGCCTTCTTCTTTGAAACATCCGCAACAAGCAGTAGTGCAGATTTCGTTTCTTGCGAGTGATCATAGCTAGTAGCTGAAGTGGAGATATGGGGTGGCCGAGCTAGAGGAGGAGATGATAACTGCACTGATTTTCTGCTCGGAAACTCTGCGGTGATCCCATCAAACAGGCTGAAGTCGGAATTCATGCTGTTAAAGTTGAACTGAAACGCGGTCAGTAGTCTAGTGCTGATCAGAATGATAAGGGAGTGGAATGAGTGTGTGAGTTTGATGATAAGCATTCAGTGGACATTTGTGAACCAATAGGGGCAAACTCTCATCGCATTCTAAATATAAGGGAACAACTTGAACGGTCGGGCCTGAGAATGGACTTGTGGTCCTCTTTTTTTGAGCAAATTGACAGCCAAGTTGACTCATTCCAATGAGCTTGAGAGTTAAGTTAGGCCAGACCTCTCTGCCACTCATAAATGAGTAGGAGTGTAAATGAAAATCGATGAATCGAATCAAATCAAATCGAATCGATAGGTTCGGTTCGATTTGGAATGTTAGTGGTTCGCTTATGGTCTCAAATTTTGAAAAATCGATGACTAATGGTTTGGTTAGGTTTTTAATTTTTTTCAAACCGAACAAAATCAGCATTTTATATGAAAATTCTCCTATTTAGTAGTTAAATTAGTCAATAATCCATCAAAAAAAATTAACTGAACCGAATCGAACCATCTGATTTGATTCAATTTAGTTTTTTAAAACTAGCAGTTCGGTTCGGTTTCAAATTTCTCAAACCGATTACTAACGATTTAATTTGATTTTTTCATTAAAAACCGAACCAAACCGAATCGTTACACTCCTATAAATGAGATTTGGGAATACTTTTATTGAAATTTCAAACTGAGACTTGAACTAGTGAGATCCCAATTTCTTTTGATTTTGACCTTTTCTTTGTAAAAGAATTTCTGGGTAAAAGGTTGATGTTTCAAGTTAGATAGTAAAAGGTTGACGGTTTGGCCTGACTGTCTTAGATGTTATCTAACAATTTCAGAATTCTTCACGGTGATGCATGAGCTTTTTACAATGTGAACGGTATTTAAATGAGGCAAGATATAACTAACATAGTATTTTGTTATTAGTAAGAGGTGTTGTCAAATAATCAACATCCGCTATGGATTTGGTTAGAATATCAAGATGTAGAAGGATGTGACCACTAACCATTACACGAGAATTATCCGGCAACCCACACAACATGTCCAACTCGATAACTTCTGAAATTGCTTATTTGTCTTTGTCATTGTAAAAAAAGAGTAAAAACAAAGTATACAATATGAAATTGATTACAGAAAAATTGGAGAAGCAAATTTTATATATATAAGATGATTAGGTTAAAGAGTTCTTTTTTTTTTTTCTTATTTTAAAGGGGATCGATAGTGGTTCCCACCTTCCCCCTTGGTGGCCAGGGGCCGCACACCCCCTCCACCTTGATAGTGTACGCCCATACTCATTGGGGGCCAGCTCACGCGCACCTCCAGCGCATCTAAGCGTAAATGCGGTACCAACAGGGCTTGAACTCATGACCTTGAGGTTGTTAGACAACACCCAATGCCACTAGGCCAACACCTTGTTGATAGGTTAAAGAGTTAAGAGGCCAGATAAAATAAACAAACAGAACATTTTTATTAACTTAAAATTTTCATAAACGAAGATTAATGAAGTGAGTAAGAGTTATGTGCTTGACATCCAAAGATATGAAAAAAAAACTCGAATTTAATAAGCTAGCAATGATTATGTCATCCTCTCAATGTCTCATCCAAAGATTAAGAAGCTTGTAAAAATAGCAGAGCGACTGACTGACAATGTGACGATATTTACTATAATGAAACTAAGAGATTGCGTTCAAGTCGGACTTCTGATAGTATTAGGAATGTTCTACCTCTTATATCTCATTATTTTTTTTTGAAGCTAAAATTTAATATCATACATTATTGGTTTGTACGTGGCATTACTGTTTTTTTGAATGCAATTATTACCTCTTACAATAAAAAAATGTTTAATTTCCTCAAATTTCATGCTGTAGGAAATATTGCAATTTATTAATAGATTCAACACTATCAAAAGATTTTGCAATTTATTGTTAAGATTTCATAATTTCTAATCATTCAAAAAGAAAACAATAAAAGGGATATTAAACTATCATCGTTCTTCGCATACTATCAAATTTTCCAAAAAAAGAAGAATGCAAACGAAAATTTTGGAGACTAATTTAGGATGTCATTTAAAATTTATTAAATTTGATTCATTAAATATAATTAACCTTATTAAATTTATTGAACATTAGGGCTCGCCGAATATCAAAAAGATTTGTGAACAAAACATGATTGTTTAATTTGATGATAAAACAAGTAGTTTTGACGCACAAGTTAACTCCTATATTCATACTAGTTTAGAAGTGCAACTGTAAATTTTATTTTATCAAATTAATTCAAAGGATTTTGATTCAAGGCCGCAAAACCAAATACAACGAAATTAAAACTACATAGTTTTGAATATCAGCTGTCAGTCACCATTTGACACGTGTTAAGTAAAACTTGGATAATACTTATATAAACAAAACCACCCGATTTTCTCTCGGAACCACCCGATTTTCTCTCGGAACCACCCTTGTTTTACATCAAAACTATCTTTTTTTTGCTAGCTTTAAACTTGTTTGGCATTATGAGATCATACTCCTAGTTCAAAAGTTTTTTCTTACACTATTTTTAACAGTTTAAATAGTTCAGATCCTAATTAAAGAACCGGTGATAGTTCAAAACTCATTTTAAATCTTTTCCACTCACAATAATGATGAATTTGTTCACAAATGTATATCTTTTGATTTAGTAGACGTAATCTAAATTTATACATACATTAGTCAAAATCATAATTATAAAAAATTACGAAGTAAAATCATTATCATAATAAAATGCTGTTGGGCCTTACAGAACTATCAAAGAGATCAGTAACATTGAACAATTGGATGAAGTATATCAACTCGGGATTGATCCTATATTTTGTTTGCTGAATACAGACTCTACTGCAGTGTTTGGGAAATCAACCACTTGTCAGAAGATCATTTGCGTTCCACGTTTGATGGATTTTTTACATTTTTTTTCTTTGTTGTGTGAGGAGTGTTTGGGTTGATATGAACCAGAACTTGTTCCAGGGTTACCCAAAAACCATCAGAGAAGTAACTGTCGGTATTGTTGGTATTATGCAGATGTTAATTAAACGGTGGGTCCATTTGTGGATTCAGAAATTTAAATTGAGTGTAAAAAAATTATTTAGTGACTTTTTTTAAAATAAAATTTTATATATATTTTAGTCTAGTTCAAAATGTATCACAACATTTCAAAATGGTTATAAACGGTTTTATTTTTTTTATTTTCATATTTTTATTGATTTGAGTGAGATATTAACTATTGTAAGGTGAAATATGGTAATTTTGCTTGAACTGGGGTACATATATTTAAAATGCATCAAACTTTAATTAATTAATTGTGAATTTGCACTGTATTTAGGTTGGCTTTGAGTGGACAATTGTCCTCACCGTCCACACAATGTTGTCGCCACCGGATGGGACATTTGAGCTGGATTGCTGTTTAGATTTTGAAGGAAGCTAGTTAAGTTAATTTGCCCAAGCTAGGATGGGTGCCACGAATTTTGGAGAGGATCATCACTATAAATGAGACAATTAACAATGTTTAAATTGGGTATTAGACGGTGGTTCATAAGCGTTGTCTATTACAGCATCATAATAAGACATAGGTTCCAATAGTCGTCTAATGTACATACATAAGACGACGTTTAATTGTTACAAGCACCGTCTAAAGTTTATCTATTATACGTCGCTTATTTGCTATCTAAAGTCTGAAATATCAGACGACACGTATAATTCTTAAGCGCTGTCTGTTTTAATGTGAATTATTTTTTTTCAAATCTTCTCTCACATTCAAATCAACTTGATCTTTTAACTAGATCTGTCAATTTACCGTATGTATATACATGTTATTATATTTAAATCTAACATGATGTCCCATGAAGCAATGAATCATGTTTTGAACTGTTCCATTTGTGTATATAAATATGTTTCGTGTAAGACGAAGGCCAAGAAGAGTCGGAATGTCTACAAGAAAACGATGAGTTGGGAAGGCGAGAAGAGGAGAGAGGAGAGTCATCATGAAGGTGGGATCGATACCAGTGATTATGAAGGAATAGAGTCGGCATCTATCCAATCGGCTACTTAAACTGAAAGTTGAATCTGTAAATTGAACTTGGAATGCTGCCGTGAACTATAACTCAAAACTTCATTCTATAATTATGAAAGAGAAAGAAAAAATTTCAATCACAATATATAACTTAAAATTGAATAGCAATCCCGTGTCATTGGTTGATTGCCTTCGTGAATCATTGATAAATTCAAATCGGACGATTTGTAAATGAATCTTATCTTTTTTACTTTAGAAGGCACTTATTTTACTTATAGATGCTTTCTACAGTATACCACTTTAGAAGATGCTTTAAGATCGTAAGTGTCATTTATAGTCATTATGACTGTAGAAAACTCTTATTACTTATAAGCGCCTTCTAAAGTATATCACACTTTAGAAGGCGCTTATTACTTACAAGTGCCGTCTAAAGTCATTAAGATATACGACAACACTTTTGAATCATAAGCACCTTCTAACGTCATAATAACTTTAGATAGTGCTTATTACTTATAAGTGCCTTCTAAAGTAGTGCTTATTATCCAAAAGAGTCATTGTGTGTCTCAATGACTTAAGACAATGCTTATTTTCTCCAAATACCGTCTAAACTTACAGCTTAAATAACATAACAATACAATTTTTTTAAGCATTACTTTAAACGGTGTAATTCAATAAAAGTGCCTTTTATAGGCTAAACGTCTTCTAAAATAAGCACCATTAAAAATCAATAATGTACTATTAGATTCCTGTGTGTATTATTGTTGTTCAAGCAATAGTTAAGGCCTGCTGTAAAGGCTTTGTTGTGTTAGCACTCACACATTATCTATTGGTGCTCGTTGTATGACCTATTAATGCTTGTTCTGTAGAATATTTATGGGTAATATTTAGAGATATTTTTAAATGTTCAGTGTAATATATGATGAAAATAATATTCCATTTTAGAAACATTTTATTTCTTTTCGATAGAAATGCAAATATTATGTGATATACACAAATATTGTTCATTTCTGTTTTAAGCTCTTATGTGTGGTATATATAGTTCTATTCAGCTCTCAATAAAAACAAAATAATAATACAAATTCTTTTCTATGAGTTGAGTGTGAGTTGATTTTGTGTCAAACATATGGTGTCAAAATTTGATTTTATGTTCATGTACCCCTGAATCAAGACAATGTTGCTCGTTGCTCACGGAGAAGCCTCTCGGGAGACACTACTACAGATAGGGGCTTATTACCACGCTTATTCTAAGGCTTTCACCACATTTAACAAGCGGGGTGAATATGACCGTCGTAATTGGTAGAGTACAGAGCGTGGTAATAGGTGGTGAACTTATTTTCACGCTTAGACCTATTAGCATGATAATAGGTTGGACCTATTACCACGCTTCGACTTATTAAGTGTGGTAATAGTTGGACCTATTACCACGTTTTTTATCATAAACATGGTAATAAAACAATTTATTTTTTTAAAAAAAATTAAATTACGGATTAATAAAATCCATAATTTAATATATTTTTATTATTTAATTTTCCATAACTCCAAATACAATTTTTTATAAACAAATAAGAAATCAAAACATTCAATTTTTTTAAAAAAAATACACAATGTATTATGTTTCAATGTATCACGTACACAATAAAATAAATATATACTAATCTAAGCTACAAATCCACCGGCTACTGAAATCCGGTGCGTCTCCAAAACAGGCGCCGCAATGTCCTCACGCACTGAGTCGACCTCCGATAACTCATAAGGTGCGAGTCTTTGGTCAAAAACCATTAAACAAAAATTGCATATTATTAGTATTATTAAATAATATTATACTTGAACACATTAAAATTAATATAGACACAATAATTTAGACTACAATTGTACCTGTTGTAATCCGAACCGACTCGTGTCAGGCTGGGAGGACAAATCCTCAATGATTCGACGCATGTTCCTACAGACATAGTAGCTGCACAAATGACTCATCGGAGGCTGTCGCGGACACTATCACATATTCTGCTCATTAGTTTTTTGGATAAAATATAAAATTAACAAATAATAGACTATTAATATTAAAAATTTACCGCCACTATCTCCCACGTGACTCTAGCTGGAGATCTCCGCCATCGTTTCAGCCCTCTGAATATATTACAAAAAAGCGACATCTAATCAAAATGTATTCATAATTCGTAAATATAAATTTTAAGTAAACTCACTCCTCCACAAACATCACGAGACTCTCTGGTGCCGCCTTGCATGTCGTGGAGTCGAAGTAGTAGACGATGGACTCCCTCGGGAAGATGACGGCGAGAGTCCAATGACACCTTCACGACAAACATAATTTATTTTCATTCATAAATTACCACATTTACTAAACCCACACATATAAAAATCATTTACGATGCGCCGGAATGGTACAACAAGAAATAGCACATCGTAGATCCATAGCTCTCTCCAAACAGGATCCGCCGGTGTACGTAGCCTGCTCGAACCTCAAAAATAGCTCCAAACTCCCTCGTACGATTATAGTTAAAAAAGTCAAATCTCCTATGAGATTCTTGGGGGCAGAACCTATAAAATACGTATCTGCATACACATTTCAGTTTGAATTAGGTATATCGGTGTAATACTTACTTGCATCTCATCGGTGGTATTATCAAAATCAATACCTAATGTACGCATTAACGCAAGGCTGTGTCAACTCGTCGACTCTCAAAAGATCCATCGCATCGATCATCGACACCAAATGGCGAAGAAAAATCAAATTCTATGATCTCTAACGTCAGAGGGAGGATCATGATTCACATCAAATACTCGCTGGAGAGTCGCATCAAAAGTGTTTAAGTTATACGATTTCAAATTCATTAATTAGAAATTACTTATGAATTATATGATATGGTCATACGGTATGATATTTTATTTGCTATCAAACTCGGTGAGTAAAAAATCACACAATCTTCATATATGTGTATTGGAAATGCTACTAAACAATTTAAGGAAGTGATGTCATTTTTTGAATAGAGTAGAAGGATTTGAAGTTAGTTTGAATAGTGTGAGAAAAATTGCGTCTGACATGGATATGGAAGTAAAATTTATATCAAAGAATTCTAAATTTAGAAGTTTTTTTGAAAAGAATGATAATAAAGAAGATGTTCAATCATCTGAGGAATCTTTTCAGATAAAATAATTTGTAGTGATAGTAGATATAGCAGTTACTTTTGTTAAAAATAGATTTCAAAATTTTTTAAAGTATCTTTGAATTTTTGTTTACTTCAAAAAATTTGAAGTCATTGGATGATGATAACTTAAGATAATGTTGCTTGAAATTTCACACCACATTTTGTCATGATAATGCAACTGAATAAGATTTAGATATTTATTTTCAAAACTAAAAGTGTTACAAGTAATTTTACGTAATGAGTATGTATCATCTCTTGAAATACCTATGTTTGTCAAAGCTAGCTATTGGTTGTTATCCGAAAGTTATGATTGCATATATAATTTTACTAACTATGCATGTTAGTGTAGCATCGGCTGAAAGACGTTTTTCAATACTAAAATTACTAAAAACATATTTAAGATCGTCAATGTCACAAGAGAGTCTAAATGGGTTAGGTATTCTATCAATTGAAAATGATATTTTGCAAGTATTGATTATGACACTCTAATTACTTATTTCGTTTCAAAATATGCTCGAAGAAGTTATTTTAGGTAATTTATTTGTATTTTTTGAGTTTGCAGGTTAAAGATAATGATATACATTTTCTTTAAAGTGAAGCAAATAAGATGATATTGTTAATGATAAATTGTATCTTTCTTTATAGCTCATTGAGAACATATGTCGTATGAGGAGTTTTGTGTAACTGCCATGAGTTAGGCTTTTTGACTCTTAATTATTAAAATTTTGAGGGAGTCAGCCCTTTTTTTAAAAAAAAAAAAAATTGTTGTCAATGATTCATTTTGTAAATAATTTTTATTATGAAATGTTGTACATATGTTTCAACAATATTGCTTTAAAATATTAAGTATGGGGGGCTCATTTCGCCAGGGCTATAACAGGTCTGATCATCTAGTAGGTTGTGGTTAGCTCATTAGATGGAATATTGGTATATACAATTGTACTTAGTGATGAATAAGTTATCTATAGAAAAGATATGTGATTTTATCAAAATGTATTGGACATAAGTTTTGGTTGGATGAAAAGGTAAAACACTTGATAGAAGTTATTTTTGTGTGTTTTACAATTCATAATTACCTAAAAATGTAAAAATTGAGTCATGAATTATTAAGTTGTTGAACAAATGATTTATCAAATAAAAGTAAATCATTAAGCTAATAAATAATCAGTGACGGTCTTACTAATAATTAGATCATTCAAATTCTCAATCAACATTCATCTTTCAACATTTTAATTTTTAAGTTTTACATAATGACACCTAGCTTCAGTTTAACCCAATAAGGTAGGGGAATCCATCAACCAATGCCCATATTTTTATTTAGTCGAAAAAATTGTTGGATGAGATAGTCAAACACTTGATTTTAAAATCAAGTGTCTTGAGTTCGAATCCATGTCATGATGATTTTCTATAAAGCATTTTTGTGTTTGGGGTTCTGTCGTAGAGTTTGGAACACTCACGTTTGAAACATAAAATTGTCAGCATTGACATCTATTTTTGACAATTTGCTTTTATCAAAACTTGATGTAACTTACAAGGCTTCACACTTCTGGCTTGAAACACACTCAAATGCAACGAGATTTTACTGGCTTTAAAATCTTAAAAACAAAGTAGAGATTGGCCTACTTTCAGAAGTTCACTATCTCTTTGCACCAGCAAATGGTTACCACAAACAGTTTATAATGACAAGAGGCTCCCCTTAAGCAACCGCTAGGGGTTTCTGGAACAATATGATATTGCACATGAGTACTAGAATGTCCTAGAGTACTTTCTAATTTCATACATGATTGAGGATATGGAGACAAGATCTTTGTTTAAAGCTGAGCCACCAGTAATCTTCTTTACACTGTCTGAGAGCCGAGTGTAATAGAGTAATAGCTGAGTCAATGCCGCTCTCAAGATCTCCATCCCACATAAGAAATTGCTGAAAGATGTGATCACATCTTTGTGCATGAGCTCTATTGCAGTTTTCCATCTGGTCGCAAAGTCCTTCACCAGTGGCTCAACTTCAGCAACAGTAATTGGTTTCTCGGAATTGGAAGAGACGTCATCAGCTGATGATTCGATTTTGGTTAGTCAGCGTATCCAAAGCAAACATTTCAGTACAAAATCTGTAATGGTCAAGTATACTTACAGGCCCTTGTTTTGACAAATTTTATGATGTCACCGAAATGCTCCAGCAGAAGTTCTTCCTGACAGAGCATACAGAGATAAGAGTGATATGAGTATCTACTATGGGTTGCTGATATAAATGTGACAAACAGTACCGAATGATAGAGTTGTGAATGAAATTCATGCCTACTTCACAAATACAGAAACACAAACATGCGAGACGAAAACATTATCAGAGATAATTACTGATAATCCACACATCACATGTTCGAATCTCCTCGAGGTCGAGTGTGTGAGTTAAATTTAAAAAAAAAAATGTTCAAAAATAGAGACAACAAAAGGACTCAAACCCAATGTGAAGCCCTGTGTTCTTTCTAGATTTAAGTGATATTAAATAATATCTTCAGTTCGGTTCAACTCTTTATTTACTCACAAAAATCAACATTTCAGTTTTGCTTTATCCAGATGAAAAAAACGCACCCAAAGATAAATTAAGCAATGAGAAGCCCCATGTGTCATACGAGACACCATGAGAGAACAAGTAAAATGGCTAAAATACTTCTACCAAAAAATTATGCTTAGAAAAGGCTATAGCGATAGAGATGATGGTGATATAGCATCGATATGGCATTTTCAAATGCATAAAACTGGCGTGAAGAAAAGACGGTGTATGAAAACCTATTCCCTTCACTTAAATCATTTCACAATGAAAAAATAAGCATATAGAGAATAGTTACTGCTCCCCTCCACCGAAATATGTAATTGTTGGTTTCTATTGAAAATTTGGAAATGTCAACTTTCCTCAATGGCGATGTCTGTAAGACATGCATGATTTCATAGAGAGGCATAAACATAATGACCCATCTTAGACTAAATAAAATAAGCATCGCAACTAACTGAATTAACCCTCATACTCACCACAAATATAGCTATATTGCTTTTAAGCAGGTCCTCAAAATGCATTTGAATCTTCCCACCATCTGGACCAGCTTCCTGGTAAATAAGATTTTCAGCCTCGTCATGTAAGAATGAACAAAAAGAATCTTTCATGTGCCACAATGCAACCAAGCAAGCTACTTAAACTTAATTTCTTCTGAAAAAGGTTAAGTGGCAGCGTTCATATGCAATGGCAATCCACAACTTCTTGAGCTCGTATATGACAAGTGAGACCAAGCTACATCTATCGTCCAATGGTATTTAGCAAGCAATGGTATATAAAAAAAACTCTTCAATCAATACCTTCACAATAGCAATGGTCATGTCATAGTTATTAATAAGAAACACGGTTTGCAGCTTTGGCTTTGGGAACAATTTTGCAAGTTTAACAAGCAAGTCATCAATAGCCATCCTTAGTCTTTCCAAGTTCAGTTCAAGCTGGTAGAGAGGAATTAGGAAATAAAAGTTAATACCCTTGAGAGAATACTTGCACGTAAAACAACAGAAAGCTTTTAGTCAATAAGATATATTAGAAACAATACTACTAGTCACATATTTATATAACCTGGCCATCTCCATATTCGACATTTAACTGTATAAGTGATGCAGTGAACTCAGCATAACGCCTCATCACATAATGAGGATGAACATCATCCTCCCATAAAGACCTGATATTTGCATTTCGCAAGCTGCTCAAATGCATATCAAATACCATCTTGAAACGAGGCCATAAAGCAATATTGACCTGTTCATTAAGATTAGTAAGTTTTTCAATGAAGAGTGATATTTCTAAGAATAAGATGTTGTGCACATACAATGCAGGGAGAAAATGATAATGCTGCGACGATGTAAGTTCGTCTTCGATGAGAGAAAATAAATGAAGAAGTGCACCTTGTCCAGGTATGAATCCAAGCATGGAATTCTTCTCCGAGACATGATGAGCTGCATGTAAGAGTATCAAATGATCGTCCAGTCATTTGTCTTTGTTTCATGTTTAAAATTGACCACCTTTCAAATCAGTTTACTAGTGATTGAAATTTGAATATCACATACACCAACTGATACTACCAACTAACATTTAAAACCAATGTGCATGAAAAAGGTCCGTTCACAAATGGTAGGTAACCACTTATACTTTATTGTGCAACCCTTTAAATTGTATATCGTAATATAAAAATCAGATTCCATACATTAGAATCACAATTTCATAGAAACCTAATGCCATTGAATTGAACTGATGCTCTCACTTGTGTGTCATATAGACACTGCGCGTATTTGATAATTTCCTAACTTATTGGCTGCTGATTTTACAATCTACAAACAAAACATGCAGGGGAAGAGGGGGAAAGAAAAAGGCTCCTGTATTCATTGTTCATCTTGAGGCTAGATAAATGATTATGAGCCAACGATAAATAGACTTATTGCTAAAATGTACAAAACTATCACCTGGTGCTGATGTATAATACGGATCATCAGCATTATTCCTATAGCATCATAACAATTTGGAAGGACTAAATTGAAGTGCTCATCAATGACTGCGAACGGTCCTGATTCAAGAGGAGTCAAAACCGAAAGCAAATTAATAAAAAGTACTGTGAAATGGGCCTGCCTTCCTACACTATTACTCATGATTAAAAAATTGGACAGTAGATATAGATATATTCGATGGTATATTTGCTCAACCAGAAAATATAGTGGAAAGACAGATAAGAGAGCCCAGTGAACAGTTACCTGCAAATATTTCATTAAATATGGACTCCTCCCCGAAGAAATCATCACAGAATAGATATCTGGAGAGAGAGTAAATCAGTAATGACTGCTAAGATATTCTCAAATATATCTTGTAAAACTAATATAAATTT
This sequence comes from Kalanchoe fedtschenkoi, assembly GCA_002312845.1. NCBI lineage: Eukaryota > Viridiplantae > Streptophyta > Magnoliopsida > Saxifragales > Crassulaceae > Kalanchoe > Kalanchoe fedtschenkoi. Next base: position 58,999 of record NQLW01000087.1, read on the forward strand.
GAGGATTAAGGTATATTCCTCACTCTGATGAGGCAGTATCCATAAGTAATTTATGCAAACTCCTGAAAAGCACTTCATAAGGATATTTAGAAGAACTTGCTTCAGCTATATGTGGTATTAGGGCGGGTTGATCGATTTCCTGCAGAAATTGTCTTCAGTTAGTGGTTCTCAGGTGAGTTCATCAAGGAAGTTTTATCTGATGATTCAGAATGGGTAATCCCCTGATAATCGACAAGTACTATTAACTAAACAGATGAAATATGCAACAAGCTAATCCATTCAGTTGACAGAACAGAGTATCTTTGAGTAGTGACTATCTCATAGCCCCAGGGATAAACATAATGCAAAAATGCTAGCTCACTGCTCTATTCATTACGGTTAACTTCAATTAGATCACAGCAGTCCAGCCCTCTGACAATCAGCGTCATGATTAGAGTTATGCTTATAAGTCAGATCTGTGACCTGTGACCAGCCCTCTGACAAGTATCATAAAGCAATTTATAACATTGCTACAGTAAGAAATTAAAGCAACGCAATAGCACATATTATCTGATAATGTCTAACGTGCAACTCTTATGTTCTAGAATTAAAACTCATTACTTACTTCTGAATGTATGGTGTCCATTGCATGTAACCTACCTTCAAAATATTAATTCTGTCGCCTAGAGCAAAGATGGCAGATCTGTTCTTCAGAGGTTCTCTCCCTCTGTAAAAAAGGCTGCTGCTTCTGGTGTCAACCCCAATCAGGTCGCCAGATGTTGCTATATCTAGTTGCAGTTTCTCTAAAGCTTGTATGTATGCTCGGAAATGTGCACTAAGAACCTTTGAACATGTATAAACAAAGTTCAGCATAGACACCATGTTCTGGTTGAAAGTAAATGTAATCAACATTAATACTTCAGTTGCAGTTACCTTATTCATAGTGTCAATATATGCAGCACGAACCTCAAGATAAACCTCTCTCCCGTGTTCCTTGAGAAATGAAATGATATACCTACATTAATTATTCATCACAATATATCTAGAGATTTAATCAGCAACTAAGAAACTAACATGGTTGACTGTTATATAAGTTCCTGCTGGATAGCATGTCCGTTTAAATTTGTAGGTAAGGAATTCATACAATTCTGATGATATAGAATCGATAATAAATGATTCCATGCTTATATTCTTCATGATGATTATAAAAAAGAGTATAAATTTTCCACAGAACAAAATTCATGGAAGAGATCCGCAGTAATCATAACGGCCAAGTTGCGCTATTTTTATCATAAAAATTTCATTTGCGAGTAGATCAAGGGTTTTGGGTTTATCATACTTTGTTGGCTAAGAGATTTCACCTAAGGCGCACGCCCATGTCATAATACAAAGAAATATGATTGTGGAGTTATTTTTCAATTGAAAAGCAATAAGCAAACAAACTAGAAAAATTAAAAGCCAGCTTCACTCCTTTCTTCAAATACTGGTTACAGAATCCATCCATTCGTAAAAGAAGTGTGTGAAGTTCGAACTCACTTGTATTTTAAAAGTACACTTTGCTGGAGAATCTGGATGTTGGTCTTAGGTTTCCTCAAAGCATAAAGCTTCTGAACGACAAAATCATATACCTAAGAAAATTCAAACACATAATTTTAGGGACAGGAGAAGCGAAAGCAAAATTACCGTTTTTCATTTACATATGACCAAAAATACAGTTGTGTTGAGATATTCCCAAAATGAATCCTCCCAAGTATAAACTACTTCAAGAAGATACATGATGAATACAGAATAGCGCCTCATAATGACAATTCAAACACTGCTACCTCCCCTCATGACATCTACAAGTACCTCAGGAAATATTTCCTAGAAACCAAATTGAACTAAGTGTTGCCAACAAAAGTTATATCAAAAGTAATCTCTGTTTGAAACTCTTCAATGCAAACAGAACTGACAACTCAAAAATTTCAAATAACTTTAGTGCAGTTAACCTTGCAATCCAATGAGGACCCATCCACGTGATAATAAAAACCAGACAAGCACTAGACACGACAGATACCCATAAGTTTCTATTTGTAAACTTAAGTAACTTTTTTTTCAAACAGAACTAACACCAATTAAAACACAATATGATCTATTCAGCCAAACCATGCAATAAGCCTTACGCTGTTTAGTATGATGCAAACTCTGTAGTTGCATTACAGACACATAAGTTTCAAAATTTGAGTTTGTTTTACATGCGGAAACACATGAAGAGTCACCATAATAACTGCTTTTTGAAGTATTAAATGAAACATGTCAGTCATTTTTGAACCTTTGAAACGGCTTTCTGTCTAAGCTTTTCAAGCTCAGGGTGGACATCTTTCAAAGCTTTTGACATTTTGACCATGGGGTCCACTTCCACAAACTTCAATTTCTTATTCAAAATCTCAAGCGTCCTCAAGTACTCATCATTGACCTGATAGATATCAAACCCCAATAAATATTATATCAGAGAAAATAAAATAAAAATGTTATTTTTTTACCGTTGAGAAAAAAAGTAGCAGCTTAGGACATAACACTGGCATGGTACCAATCAAAGTTGAAAGTCGTGTTCATTCATATACAATTCAGAATATTACAAAGCCCAACATGTAGTCAAGAATAGAAAAGCGGTTTGATCATTCGAAGAGATTTTAGTCACTCCTTTAACAAATAAAAATACAACATACATAAGAGTGAAGGGTAATTATGCCCTGCAGAACATAACATAAAATACTGATAGTTTCAATATTTTTTATTAAAGACATAAGCATATACATTATGGTATCCCAATAATATTAGTACAATATAGGGCTAAACCTTAGCAGACAAGATCCGTTATCACTTCAAAAGTTAAGAATAGGCTTCAGATCTTACCAGCAAAACCTCAATTTATAGTCCCCACCCCTCAAAATAAACTAAACAAAATATGATCTTATGAAATCATAAAAGTTCATGATGTGATATTCTATCCACATTTCTATCATTGATTCACAAACTGGATAACAGAAATTTTCGTGAAAATTCATCACAGATGTGAACGGATAAAGTTTGTAAGTATCTCAACACACTTCATCAAACGAACACAAGAAATAAGTTATTGACGCCTTGACGGTGCAATTCACGAGTGCAAGTTCTAATTGAAGTGTCCATTAACTAAACCGTCAAAAATGGATAAGTTTGAGCATAAGTTGACTAGTTAAGTCTGTTTACCTCTCCATCAACAATAATGTCTATCATCCTAGGGGGCACGATTATGTCTTCGACAAATTTTGCCAATTTGGACTCTGCCACCTGGAATAGAATATAAATCTCAGTTTCCGGGAATAAAGGATTATCACACCTTAGGTAGATGAATGTTACAACCTTTAAAACAGTGAATACAAAGTTTTGGGATGTCAATAAATAAATCAATGTGACCCTCCAATGTCTTTCATGGATCTGATTCACTTTTCTCGGTCCAATAAAGATGGTAGTAATGCGAGCTGCGAATTTAGCATGAGGGTGTAATCTGAGTTCATACAGTTACTATACCTTTCGATTCTTAAGCTTCAGGCCCATATCCATAGACTTCTCCTGCAGAATTTTGATGTCCGAGCTGATAGATCCAATCTCAGCCTAGCACAACACAGATAAGAGAGACATGAAAATAGAGGTAAGTTGTGTAGTTGTCATATTATATAAGACATGAACATAATATTCTCTACCCAAGCATTTAAGATGCAGTGAACTCAAAAGCACAGTCCCTCTCACGCTAAAATACAAACAAAAGACGTCTGTTTGAATATGTACCAAACAGCTTATAATGTTTGACGAGTAATGCTATTTTCCATTACTGTTAAAAATACCTGAAAACTTATAAAAAGTTCTCAGTGCCCTATATAGCTATCTTAACACAACTGGAAGCCGAAAGACAACAGTAGACTATTGTGCTGTTGAGGGAACACATTATAGGATCCCCAAAAAAATAATTGACTGGGATCAACTATATTGAATAGCCAATACAGATAAGGTCTGAAATTTCTCCCAAAGATCAAGTAATGAACTTTAATGAGAAAGGTAGGAGTTACCTGGAATCCACTGAGAAGAGATTCCATTTGAGACAATATGTTGTCACAATCGTGAATCTGGTCATGGAGTGAAACTAAATTGTCACTTTCTTGTATGTAGTCCTGAGTAGTCGAAGGAATTCAAAGTCAAATTTGTGCCCCATGAACAGAACCACAAGATAGTGGATACTATATCGTGCGAATATCCACCAATGACCGAATACAGGAATAAAAACATGCACATTCTTCGGTGCTTATACCACAATAAGGGACATACTTATAAATACATGTACATATAAAAATACTTACATACATGTTAGCAGCTCCTATATACAAAATACATATCCACACATGTCAGTAACCATCCCTACTTACTTAATGCAGTAAGGACTCAACGAAAAAGAGAACGTGAAGATTGACGATAGTTAAAGGAGATTTGAGTGTAAATATCATTGAATGCTCTCAAGCCCTTTACTTATTCCGCAGCTTAGAAATCAAACAGCATGAAAAGTAGTCACCAAAAACATATTAGCATACATACAAGAAATAATTTCTCCCGTCATTTAAACAAGCAGAATGGAAGCTTCTTGGTTTATACTGCCCAAATCGAACTTAACAAAGTGATCCATTCAGCAGTAGCAGGTATCAAATGAATGGGAACACACACTTTAAAACGAGGATGATGGTATCAGGAATATATGAGTTCAGGGGCACTACAATGCCCATAAGTTTCAATTTTGACCCCGCAATTTAAATGCTAAGCCTATTAGATCCAAAGTGGATTACAGTACAAAAACATTCACCAAATGCATACAAAGAACATCAACAAATATGACAAGCTGGTGTGGCTTTGCTAGGACCTGCTGCCTTGACAAGTTTAGGACTAAAATGACTTTTAAATGCTGGTTCCCAGCCATTAATTAATTATGTGTTCTATGCAATCAGGAAGTATTCCAGGAACCTTTTTCTTCTTGCCAATTCACCAGAGATATTTAGAGAAAGCTTATGGAGTGTATGGGGTTTCAAAAATGTGGAGCAGATTGGAACTTGTGGTTCCTGTGGTATAAACAAAGTTGAAGGCCAAAAGGAATATAAAAGCTCAGGTTTTAACTTTCCTGTTCACCTCTACAATTGTGCTTATATGGAAGGCGAGAAATAATAAAACCTTCAGGAACCTGAATACTAATATCATATGCCATAGCAAGCAGAATCATTTGGTTGACCAAATTTAAATTACAAATCGCAAGAAGACAATGTGATAAGGAGTGGCGTTGATAGGATAGATAAGCATTGAGGCATATATGCATATAGTCTTTTAGGTTCTGGCAGAGTGGTAGTTTAGTTTTTGGGGGCTGAGGTTCCCTTGTGCCTCCATTCTTCAAGGCCAGCCCCAGGTATATGATTATAATCTTTCAAGCCAAAAAAAACAGAACATCAATAAATGACATGTGCTACTGCCGCACACCTGAATAGATTCCAGTTCAACTTGGCGTACATTGTTCTCCACCCCTTTTGTGTAGTCCCTCAATGCTGTACCTTTAGACAGTATGTTAGTCACAACCTGCATTGAAATAACGATGATTTTGGAACTTTTCATACAACTCTGAAACAATGGAAAGCACAGAACACTAAATATAGAACTCACATCATCATTTTTACATTCCTCAAGTTCCTCTTGTAATCCATCCAATGAAATGTCATCACTGCACATAAGGGGACCGGTCAATACACATGGAAACAGGCAGTAGCCAACAATGAAGCATTTTAACTGGCCGTGATGATGCTGCACAAAGTACAAAAATCAACAATAAAGATTATTCATGGAAGACCTCTATCAATGGACATCAACGTATACATTATGCTTATAAACAAAAAAAATTACCAAAATAAAAAGTATATATACATGTTGCTTAAGATATGATGTGCAGTAACCAAGGTATCAAGATCTGATTCAAATGGCTTTTGTGAGCAAGGCCTCTAATGCTGCCTCAAGATTAAAACTTAATAGTAGCTAATATTCATCAAAACGTCAAAAAAATTGTAAGATGTGAGCTTGTGAAACAGTTCTACACACATGCCTATGGAAGTAAAAGACCCAGAATACAGAAGAGTTGTAACAAGTTAAAGCATGTTGCCCCTCAAATATAAGTATGTGGAGCCTCGCCTTCTTAGTAAAAAGATAATGAGACCATAATTGAGGCTCGATGGTAGATGAAAAAACTCCACAAATCATAAAAGGGAAAGTAAGCTCTTCAGCATACGAAGGAAAGTTCAATAAGAGCATACCTGCTTGCATCATCATCTATAGTCAAGTCACCGACAAAGGCCCCCAGATCAAATATATTCTTCTGGTCTTCTGTTGATCCAGTGTATGAATGATCCTATCAAAGACGCAATAAGCATTTCGTCCAAACACCTTAAACCCAATGGGCTGAGGTAAATATCAACTGGATGACAAGTACAAAGCATTTTTGCATAAAGCAAACAAGGTAGTTCAAGTTCAATAATTGCTTCAAATTACTTGAGTTGAAGCCCCAACTTCAAATACACAACTTCCAGTCTAAAGCGAAGCAATTGCACTCTACTTCTGATTTCAGTAAATATCATCACGAAATATTAAAAACAGAATGGATGGCCTGGCTAGCTGGAAGCATACAGATACTCAGAGACCTCCAAGATGTCAATAATTTTGTGAGCAAAAACAAGATTTGGTGAGTGAAACATCGATGCTTTCAGAACTCATTTCTTCCAGCCGGATATTTTGCCCAGTAATTGAAACAACAAAGCCTAATTTCTGCCACAGACTGCGCTGGAATCTTAATAAAGAGTTCACAGCACAGGACGCAATGGAGTCCAATGAAACCTTAATTCTGATGATGTTGAATAAAAATCCACCTACCATCATCCAGCATAGACAGCGCGAAATTGAGAAATGGTCTTCAGGATCGCATGGATGAAGTAAGTCCAATCCGATCCAAATCGGGTACGCAAAGACCAGATCCGGCTGACGCTGCAGTGAGGAAGAGGACGCAAACAGAAAATGAGGACGGAGATTCTTTCCGATCGCGCACGACGTCGTTCAAATTGTATCAGACATTACTTTTACAAATAAAATGACAAGGAAAAATTTAAATGGAAAAAAAAGAATTGCATATTAAAACTTTCTATTATTTTTCATATTTTAATTATGATGTAAATGTTATAATTAGAGGATTTATTAGATGGATATATTTATGAGTGCAGATTCAGTTAAATCATGATGCGTGTGCAAAACTAGGTAGTAACATAAAGATACTAATTTACATTATATATTTAGTTAAATTCGTGCATGATTTAAAATATAGTAAAATAATTCGATTTCTTTGTTTCAATTTAAAAATATAAAAAATTAACTGAACCATTTAGTTTCAAAAATTGAAATTGTAAATGAATCACACATACTTCAAATCAAACTAAATATATCAGTTCGATTCGATTCGATTTGGTTAATCGATTTATCAATTTTATTTACTCTTCTATTTATGACTGATGTTTGAGTCAACGGTGTATTTATTTTATCAAGAAATAGTACAAAATTACCATTTAGTTGAAGAAAAAAAATGAAATCATTTGACGGCTGGTGATTTATTGGATATGTCCATGCGATTTCTTCTTGGCTGTTCTAAAAGCATCCATTATAATGTTCTTATTTTAAAATTATGTGGTTTTACATGCTTTGTCAAATTCCTATCCAAACCAAGAAATTCAATCTTGAGAATTCATTTTAGTTTTACAATTATAAAAATTCAAATAAATATACTAATATTTTAAAAAATCAAAAAAAATCAAAAAAGAAAATGTAATATTAAAAATTCTAACAAATATCATACTATGTATTCATCACCCATGGATTTGTTGCTCACCAAATTTTGAAAGATAGTCATCAAATTGATTATATTTGTTAATTCTTATAATTAGATATGTATTAGATTTGACTTATTATTCCTTCAACAAAAATATACATAATATAAAAGATGTACTCACCCAATGAATAACCGATTTCATTATATGAATATATAAGTATTATACTAATTTTTATTTTAATGATTAGTTACTAGTTAGATTTATGTAAATAACACAAAGTTCATAGTTTAAAAATACAAAAGTCAACAGTTTAATGTCCATAGTACAAATGCAAAGGCACAAATCTCATAGTTCAAAAGTACAAAATTCAATATTACATATTTTATAATTCATTCTGAACAAAAGATCAATTTATATTCTGAACAAAGTTCAATATTCAATTCAACCATGAACTTTTTTTTAATCCATGCAAAACATATCCTGCACGGATCTTAAACTAGACCTTGTATTTCTTACAATTGATTTTAAACTTTTATTTTAAAATACTATCAATTTAATTATATTAATTGATTGTAGAGAATTAGAGATAAAAAATAATGGATTTGAAAAATGAGAGAAAAAGGGGTTTTAGCTCTAACAAAGATAGGTGATTTTCGATAAATCGACATATAGGTTCAAACCACATATTGAAGTGAGAACTGATAACTACTCATTCATCGAATCATAGTTCGCCACATATCCCACCTTCGAAAAAGTTGTTGGAGTTTAATGTGGCAGCCAACTTGAAGCTGTCACTACCCACACTCAAGAGTCACTCTCTAATTGTTATGTGTCCCACAAACTCTTCATTCCACCTTATCATCTCCCTCCTTATGCAAATTTATTATTTTTATTTTTTAATTTTTAAAATCAATTTATGTATTTAGATTCATTTTTTTTAATAAATTTCTTAATTATTTATAAAAAGGTATAAATTTTAGTTTACAATTCATTTGGATATTTTTTAAATATTTTTTTAAAAAAAGATAAACTTTTAACGGCCGAAAGATCATAATGAACTTTAATTCTCAGATCAAAATTTAAAATTCATTATGAACTAAGTAAAAAGATCACTTCAACGTATGAAAGTTCTTTCAAAATGTTATTATACTGAACGTTAGTATTTAGTCAAAATTTAAAGTTCATTCTAAATTTCAAACTAAAAACTAAAGTTCATCAAGTACTTTAGTAAAGTTTAGGTAAAAATTTAGCACATATAAACTTTGAACTAAAAACTAAAGTTAATCCTGAACTTTAGTAAAGTTTATGAAGAACTTTAACATGTTGAACTTTATCAAATTGAACTTTTTAAATTTTTCAAGAAACATATAAAAATGGATTGTATATTAAACTTTATTTTTTTATAAAATAATTATGAAATTTGATTTAAAAAACATATCAATACAATTAAATAAATTGATTTGAAAAATTAAAAACATAAATTAATTGATATAGAATATGACGGAGAGTGTGGGTGACAGTGATAGAAGGGTAAATGAGACATGTGGCGGGTGACATGTGGGTTGGTGGAAATGCATTTTTTATTGGATCATTATACTTTAGGGATAAAACTCAAAATGGACTCTGAACTATCATCACTTACCTAATTGCGGTCAGAATTATCACAATTTTCAAAAAGGGTGCGATGAAAAAAAATCGGACTAATTTTCTAAAATAAAATTTACCATTACATTCTTAAACTAATATTATTATAAGACTTGGATTTGTGTGCAAAAATTACGTTGTTTGTTTATCAAAATAAATTATATCGTTTTGCGCACATTAAGAAAACGACGTCTTTTGATAACCAAATGACGTAATTTTCACAAACAAATCTAAGCCTTACAATAATATTAGTTTTATAATGTACACGTGAATTTTATTTTATAAAATCAATCCATTTTTTTTCATCGCACCCTTTTTGGAAATCGTGGTAGTTCTGACCGCAATTAGATAAGTAGTGATAGTTCATGGCTCTTTTTAGGTTTTTTCCATATACTTTATCACTCTTCAAATAGTGAAACATGTCCATTTCACCTATTTTCACTATTTTTTTTCCAATTAATCAGGCTCCTTTAATGGCATAACCAAACGGTGGTGGTTGACATATCAACTCTCTAATGAAATATTAATTTCTATTGAATCAATTGAGAACCTTAAGTTCACCTGAGATATGAGAACCACTCATCAAGTAAATCATAACTCGTTATGTGTCTACTCGATAGGGGTAGTTTAAACGTTAGTGTGCCAGCCAACCAGAATATGTCACGTGCTCCACTATCCACCCACACGAACAACTTTCTACCTGCCACGTGCCTGACATCTCATTCTACCTGTCACTTGCATCATGTCGCTCCTTATGCGTCCTCATTAATTCTTTCTTTTACTTCTTAAGATTAATTTATGTAATTATGTTGATATTTTTTAAAAATTAAATTTCATAATCATTTATAAAAAAAGTATAAGATTTAATTCAAAGTTCAAACTTCAAATGTCAAAATATTTAAAATTCAAAGTTAAAACTTAAAGTAGGTTGAACTTTAGCACGCTAAACTTTAGTACTTTTTAAAAAATATATTAAATTGGATCTTAAAATTAAACCTTATTTTTTATAATTGATTGTGAAATTTCATTTTTAAAAAATATCAATATAATTACATAAATTAATTTTAATAATTAAAAATAGAAGAAAGAGTGCAGAATTACATGTGGCGGGAGTGTAGGGGGGCACATGATGGGTGACCTGAGGTTTAAGGAGAAAATGCACTTTTTACTGGACCATTATACACACACATCTCCTCAAACTGCGACATATGCTCACTTCACCTATTCTACTACCTTTTGTTTGATTAATTATAGATGTTGGATGAAGAGATTTGACGGAGGTGGAAGAGTTTTTAGATCTCTCACCAAAATCAATCCTTCATTTAACCATCATATGTGTGTGTGTGTGTCTGTGTGAGTAGCAAACTTCATGACATCCATCTGATCAAATAATCGGACTTATCTGATTATGGGGACAAAAGGTAGTGGCGGTAGGTGGCTAAGACATGTGTCATAATTTGAGAAGGATTGAGATATAATGGTCCAGCAAAAAATGCATTTGTTTACATATGTCCGCCACATGTCACCCGCATTTTCTCTCCCCTTTTCAATTTTTTGAAATCAATTTACGTAATTATATTGATTTTTTTAATTCATATTTCATTACAAATTGTAAAATGTTATATAGTTTAATGTAAGATACATTTTCGATATGTTTTAAATTTTTTGTAAAGCACAAAGTATAAAAGTTTAAAATACAAAGTTCATATTTCATGGGTCATATTTCATTGTTCAAAACTCAAAGTTCAAAGTACAAAGTTAAAAAATTTAACGTTCAAAGTTTAAAATGTGAAATCAAAATTAAAAATTCTAAACATTGTACTTTGTTATTTTATGCATTGTACTTTGTGCTTTTGTACTTTTTTAAAAAATGTCCAACATAGATCTTAAATTAAATTTTATACTTTTTATAAATGATTATAAAATTTGATTTCAAAAATAATATCAAAATTATTACATAAATTGATTTTAAGAATTGAAAATAAAAATTAATAAGTTTACATAAGGAGATAGAGAGAGTGTGCATGATATTGGTAGGAGTGAGTGAGACAAATCAGAGATTGGCTCATGAGTGTTGGTAGTGAGATATGTGGCAACTTCTGGTTGACTAGATAATTAATCTCATATTATACTTATTTAGTGAAACACGTGGCAAGTTTAGTTGAGTTCGTAGTTCTCACCAATTTCAAGAGTTCTCAGCCGATCCTCTCCATATATTTATTATGTGTCCCACAACATAAGGGCTCATATGAGCTTAATTTTATAGCAAACCACAAGTTGCCACATGAGCCACTATCTACACTCATGAGGCAATCTCTGATTTGAAATCATCTCCACTCTTGAAGTATTTTGACAAAGAATCTGTTATTGTCATGATTGTGGAGGTATTCTCCACGCCTCTCTTTTTGAGCTCCATACTTTCCCACGGCTTCAATCCATCCACAAAATTGAATAAGAGCTCTACCTCGCTCATATCCGAAAGTTGAAGCATAAATATTGAAAATTCTTCCACATACTCTCAAATTAATGATTCATGCTTCAACTCCTTACTTTTCTTCGGGACCTCGTGGTAGCATTCACGGGATAGAATCGTCTCTTAAGCTTAACTACGAACACATTCCAAGTGTTATTGCATAACCCTCTCTGGATTTCACTATGCTTTTGTCGCCATTGTGTATCTGCAAAATCAACCAAGTAATGAGACATGGTACTCATTTTGAAGACATCATCCAACTAGACGGTCTCAAAGTAGCGCTCCATGTGCCAAATAAAGTTGTGATATCTCCCGCAACACGTATTCCCTTGAACTCCTTTGGTTTTGCCATGTCTTGCGCCACCGGAATTTTTCGTCCAAAGGGAACCATTTCACCATCTCGTATAGTGCATCTCATCCTAGCCACCTCAGTGTTGGTCGTCGTAACAAAAGCGTGTTACTCCTCCACTTGAGTGATCAAGCTATCAACCACAGCTCGTCCATGTCTGAAGTAAGGTGCAAACATGTTGGAAAAGCTTATTTGTAGTTCATCTTCTAAGGAATCTAGTTTGTTCTAGATGGCACCCATCTTGTGGTTAACAGCCTCCACTTGAGTGTCGACTTTCTCATTTATAGCCTACGTGTTGTACTCGCATACCCCAATACAATTCAACGCATCGACAATTCTCATGTCCAACCAGGGGTGGTACCACTGGGTGGACAACAGGGACAGCTATCCACCCAGATTCCGACCAAACGTTCATATTTTAGTGTAAAAATAATATATTTTTAATTTTTGTACCCCAATTAAGTCTAAAAATATGATATCTCTTAATTTTGTACCCTCAGTCAGCTTAAAAAAATTTATACCCTCAATTGAACTTAAAAATATTATATTTTTTTATTTTTATACCTCATTCAGTTTTTAAAAAAAAATTCGTACACCCAAATTAAAATTTCTAGTTCCGTCACTGTGTCCAACCTGGTGAACCAAACTTCGTTGGGCTCAACGTACTTGTCTCAAAGTGACTTCTTGATCTCCTCTCCATGGTCCTTCCACGAGTTTCACCATCGTTAGCCATGATGCGTCGAAAATTGAACTTTTCTCTGATACCACTTGTCATAAAGTTGAAGTTTGGATCACTTATCTATGTGACGCCTTATTTGGATTCCTCCGAACTCGAAGTTAGGAAAGCCTTACCCCCAAAGATATCTTGGATAACTCTGAAGCAACGCCGACTAGAGATAGACTTGAAGAATGAGAGAAATTGTGTAAAGAGAAAGACAACTCTTAAATTGTTTACATCAAATGAGCTTCTCCACTTACATACACATCAATCTCCTCAATGGACGGTGGAAATCTAATCAATCTTAAGGCTACAGTTCTCTATCTAAAATGTTCATACCGAAATATCTAGATATTTACATTAGCACTCCTTCCACATGATTTTCACACTCTTCCATAATCTTCCACACGTTCTAGAGTGCGGGTTTGAGTCTCTCTTTTGGGCCTCCAATGTGGGCTCGAACCGGACTTGTCTCTCCATTCCGTTGGACCTCCTACGCGGGTCTCATTTGGCCCTCCATGCGAGCTATGTTCGGACTAAGTGTTTGATCCATATATTTTATCTTATTCGACATGTTATGGTCTGATCCACACCTTATCCTTTAAATCTTTTCTCTCAAATGGATTAAACCATGACACACTGCATCAAGTAAACTGCAACAAAGTGGTAGTGTAGATTAGTGGTGAACTTGAAGCTTTCTTTCATGTTTGAAGTTTTTTTCAGTAAGACAGGTTAAGTTTACTAAGGTGTAAAAAGTGATCGAGATTTGTTATTGGCTTGCCTTTTGTTGTATGTAGCTCTTCAGAGCTTTGCTTTGTAAGGCTGAGGAGTTGGGCGCCATCACTTTTTTAGTTTTCATTTTTTTTGTATTGTCTCGTTCGGGGCTTTAATCATATTCTTAAAAAAAAAAAAACACTTTCTTTCTTCATTTCAGATTTGTTGCTTCCTTGTAATTACAACAGGACATAAAACTGAATTGTTTTGCATTACAAAAAATTGATAATAATATCTGTAACTCACACCATCACTAACAGGTTATTTCTACTGAGAGCCTGTACATATGAAACCGGATGCTACAACCTGACTTTATAAAATGACACCAGTATATTTCTAAAACCTCAAAACCACTCTAAATTTCTGTATGATTTGAGTGGAGATGAAACTGATCAATGGATGTGAGAAAGAAGCCAATTAAAGCAGCAGCAACTTTTGGACTGAAAGAATATGTAAATGAGAGGAGAAGGTTGTTTTCAGCCGACAGGTGGAACAAAGTACAAATCTTTGATTAGTACAAAGCAAAAGATGCAGATGTATTTGCATTCCACCAGCATGCTCATGTCCAGATGGGTGACAAATGAAGACTATGCACATCTGTCCAGCTAAATGGTATCATTCATCAAGGATGGATTGATCGTGTACTTACCTTATCTGTTTGACAAACAGCAAGGCAGGAGTGGTATAGCCAACATCAATCCCTCCAATAAAATGTCAACTTCAAGCTATCAGGGGTCTTGAAAATCAGGGGTCTTGTTAACAACTCAGATAAACCAAAGGGTGTTCAGAACTTGCCTCATTGAACACACTCAATTCCATGACAGATAAAGAGCCAGATAACAAGTAAGATCACGCAAATAATTGCATCAATAGCAAGAACGATGCGAACTTGACGGCACCAATTTGCTCGAATGATCTGTGAGCCGGACCTTTTCAATGTCCTGTAGTCTTTAGGTAATGGAGATGCGGAACCATGTATGCCCCGGTTATCAGCTTCGAAAGATGTTAAATCAACCTTGACGGATTTATCTGTTGACTTCCTTCGCTCCTCTAACTCGACATCTCTTCTTGACACATGATGATCTCTAGACTTCTTTTTCTCACTAGGCTTCCCCAGTAACGGAGCATTAGTTGGATAGGGGACTTCCATTGGTCCATGGAGAGGTGATGGAGTTCCAGCCGGCCAAATGATACCAGATTCGGAGACACTTTCCTGCAAAGTGATCAAGCGCACAAGAATAGGGGTGAATTTTTCTTGCAAGCGAACGGGTCTTGAACCCAACATGATCTCTTTCGGATACTTTTTGGCCATCTTCTTAAACTCATCCTTCACATGTTTCAAAAACTGAAGAATCCCTTGGTTCCCTAGACGCTCATCCGCAATTGTGAAATAGACATACCCATCATCCATCAAAAACGCAAAAGTCCTCTTGCCTTCAGTATGTGAATACCACTTATGGAACAAAGGTGCTCTCTCCACGCATGCTGCAGCCAGATTCTCAATCTCTTGGTCACCATTACTGTGAGTGAACAGTACTTGATCACCTCTAGACACAGAGCAGTAATAAATACTGCCGCCTTGAGACGAATCCATTAATGGCTAAACAAACAAACCAAAGTGCGCAACCTCCAAAACCCTATGCGCCTTATTCTGACAATGATGCTACAGCAGACTAACCTGAAGAAAGAAGAAAGTCTGCAATTTGACTTCTTTGTTTGATTTCCAATATCTGCAAACAAACAGACTGACCCGAAAAAATAGATCACAGATCAGAACCCTGAACAAGCTTAAATCCACATAGAAGCAAACTACATGAGGGCTAGAAAAACCTAAGCCAAGAACGAGAACAAATAGATTGATGTTTTAAAAAAAACACACAAATAAATTGAAATTCAAGAAAATGCACAGATATGCACGAGATGAAACACACATCAGAGTCAACCACATGATATCCGCCAAACTGTCACCGGTCGAAAACCCATGTGTCCAGCACAAACATGAGGAAAAAGAGACACCCAATTCATGAAAACGCACGTACATCAAACCAGTAGACCCAACTCCGTGCGAGACACAATCAATCTAATGAAACTGAGAATGGAGTCGATAAAACGCAGTCGAAAATGAAACTCGGAGCCTTGAATTGCAAACATGGAGAGCTGGAAAGGACTTACCGGAGAAGTTGGAGAGGTGTAAGTAATTATGGAGGGGATTGATTGAACGGGAGAAAATGGGGAAGACGAAGATGAAGGGGGAGGAGTGCTCTGCTCTGGCATTACACGTTTTATTATTTATGTATAATAATTGAATTACTTTGTAGCGAGTTGCTGAGTGAGTTGACTCGTTGGTGATTGATGTGTGAAGTGGTCAAGTCGATTGCCGAGTTGATGCTATGCATCTGTTCCCAGGAAAATCAAGCAATCTATCCGCGTCTTGACAATCATCATTATGACCACATCACATTTTTCATTTATATACATTCGACAATTAACATTATTTTTAGATTAGAATTTTTTTTTTTTTTGGAAATCGGAGAATCGTAAGCCTTCGGAGCCGGTTTAAATTCTGGAGAGAAGCTTTGCACACGCCCTAGATCGGAAAACATTAATAATTGCAAACAGCAAAAGAAGTACCATGTACATAAATTCAACTTCCACAAATTCAGAATTCCAACTCTTTATTTGAGGATTGATTGTAACAAATTTTTTTATTAGGTGTAAGTAATTTGGGATGATTCAAAATCTAATTCAAGTAAAGTAATTTGAGTTGAATTAGGATAATTGGTTGAACTTTAAAATTCAAAGTTTTGAATTGGATTGGGGTAAAATAATTTTGGGTTGATATGAAATTGGTTGGAACCGCAATTGAAAGAAGAGAGTGTTTCATAGCGGTCGCAATGGGCACTTTGCTAGAGATTGCAGATTTATAAATAAGGGAGAAGGAAACCGCAGAAAGGAGAAGCAAAAGTATGATAAGAGCAAAGAGTAGTGGGATTTTAAAGCAACGTATGTTGAAGTTAAGTGTTGCGAAGATGTATCTGAAGAAGAGGAATGAGATCTTTTAGATCTTTAACTTTGATGACCTGTGGATAAAGACTTAGAGAATGATGACGACCGTGAGATAGTAGTAAGATCTATCGTTTGAGATTTTGATGAGAAAAAGTAAATCGAGAATGAACTTGTTAAGTTGGAAGAAGACCAAGATGGTTTTAGAGAAGGATGCTGGCTGATTTCATGGAGGAGTACGAAAGAATATAGTTGATAGTTATGCAATCAGATGTGCGGGTCTGGTTGGAGGATGCGAGTCACGTTAAGAATCGAGACAATGATATAATTGAGATCATGTATGATGGCGTTTGGAGGAGCAAGCCAGTAAAGAATAGAAATCTGCTGGGGAGAGAATTCAGAAGCAAGGGGGCGAGTGAGTTTATTCGGACCAAGAAACTACTAGATGTTCGCTATGGCTCATAAGAGAAGACGAAGAGGATTTTAATTAAGTAAGACATAGTGTGAATGAATAAAATCTATTCAAAGAGATAAATAGATTTTTCGAAGGCGAGACAAAGTGCTTCAGTGCGATCAAAAGTTCAAAGAAGGTTAGTTGAAGTGGGAAGACATGATCAAATTACGTGAGACAAGTTTGATATTGGAGCTAACATCAAGAGACCACCACAAAGAGAAGAGTATTAGGCACTGAGGGAAATGTTGAATATCAATGCTTATTAGGCTAAATTAAACTAGCCCAAAATATTATGAAACTAGCACAAGAAGAAATGTCAGAGTCTAAAAGAAGAAGAAAAGAGCCCAAAAGTAATATAAGAAAAGAAAAAAAGTAGAGAAGAGTATAAATTTCTCTAGAACCCTTTGAAGTCCTACCTAAGGAATATACTAGAGAACATTTTTAAAATTCATTGTAATCATTTAAAGACATAAGAGTAAACATTTGAATAAGGTGTGAGTTTTTTACAAATTTCATTCTCCAATATTCCTCTGCATTTTTAATTATCTTTATCCAACATCATGGGCCTCCGCAGATCCAATATTGTACCAGCAAATATATAAATGATAGGATATATTAAAAAATAAACCGAAAGATATGATAGTATTTATAATAAACTATGCAAATAAGGCATGTTTGAAAGAAAGAAAAAATTCTAAGCGCATGCAATTGTCCTAAGAGGTCATTCAGGTACTTAACATGCATGTGACGAGTATTAACCAGTGTTCTAAAAATTGACCTGGGTGACGATTAATCGCCCGGCCAGGCGCTAGGCCCTTGTCCAACGATTAATATTGGTTGAGGCGGGTGGAAATCGGATTTTTTAGGTCAAAGGGCGATTAATCGGTCAACTAACAATTAGGGGGTCGCATTGTAATTTTTGAAAAATTAAAACATAGCATTTTACGTGCCTCTGTTGGACGTTTCTCTCTGGCCACTTTGAATCTGCGAAAACCAAAATCGACATAGCGAGGCGATTTTGGCAGACGTGAGAACGACAGTTTCGACTGGACGAAGCACGGAGGCAGGAGGACCGTGTAAGGATTTTAACTAGTGAGTTTGTTTGTTCCTCCAACTTCATCGACTCAATTTTGGGACGAAACCCTAACTCCTCGCCTGAAACGAAGCAGGCTTTCGTTTTTTATAACTTTATCGACTCAATTTTGTTTGTTTGTTTTGATGAGAATGCAACTTAAGTTTCGCGTATTTATATGTACTGGGTCTGAGTTTGGTACTGGATTTGTTTGCTTGTTTTGGCGGATGCAACTCAAGCTGTCAAGCACAGGTGACTAGCCAATGTTCTATTTTTCTGGATTTAGTACTAGGTTTCACCCCCATTAAGTTACTGACCCGACACGATTTTTCTTATGATTTGTGTCGTTTAGTGTATAATAGCTAATTGCAAATTTTGTTGTACATTAAGATATTTTTCTAATGCAGCTATGATGCTTAGTAATTTACTTGTTGCTCATCACAATCTGTAGTGTCTGGTTTTCTTACATTTCAATAAATACTCCATGAGTAGGTTGAATCAAATATTAATGATTCAATCTTTCCTTGTGTAGGTTGCTGTTCGTAAAGGCTAAAGGGTATGTTTTCTTTGTTTAAAATTTTATTCAATAGTTCAAAGGCTGTTATAAATCAATATAAGCATCTTCTTATCATCCAAAGTTAATGATTTAATTTTTGTATAAGGATGACATCATTTATGGGGAGTTGTTCAACTGCATCAGATTCTGAAGCACAAGGATCTACTGAAATTGAAAATCTCAAACGCAAATAAGATGATATAGGATGGAAATATGGAGTTCTGGCCATTCCGAATAGTCTAGATAAAATCAAGTGCAAGTTATGTTCTAAGATCGTGAGTGGTGGTATCAATCATTTGAAGCAACACATAGCTCACATTAAAAGAAATGTGGCATCGTGTCCGAAATCTACCCACTTGATCGAGCAAGATGTAAGGAAGCATGTGATGCACAAAAGCAAAAAAAGGATAGAAAAAGAACTCATCTTGAGGCCATTAGGGAAGAAGCTGTTATTTCAGGAACTGACAAAGATGATGACGATATTGTTGAGGTTGAAGAATGAGCCAACTAGTTTATGTCCAATTCAACGCGAAACTTGTTAACAAGGCAAAAAGAGCAAGGAACAAACAAGACACATTACTAGCAAATGATCTAGCATGACTCAAGCATGGATTGTAGATGGTGTCGATGAAGATGATGAGTATCACTGTTCACCAAACAGCATAGATGATCAAAGAAATGAAGTTGAACAAGTTACACCACCTCTTCAAGCTAGTAGAGATTTTAGAGAACTGGAGGAAGATGATTTTCAATCGGATGATGAGAAAGAAGTTACTGACTTCACATTTGATGATGTGGATCCATATGCCGATTATTGGTGATTGGAGGTATACATTATTCTATTTTGACATTGTTTTTAGGCTTTAATCTTTGTATCGATTGATTGCTTATGGTGATTGTGATCAAATGCTAAATATAATGGTATTCATGCTAGACTTGAAAAAAGAGCTAGTCAAGGAGAAGAAGCTAGCAAAAGAGAAGGTGTTAAAGTTTGAACTTTTTTTATTTGTAAATAATTTGCAATATTTTTATGTGATTTGAAATGGCCTGCGTGCCATGTTTTATATATGTCGTGGCAATTATGTACTATTGTTGTCGGCAATGATTATTCTATGGTTTCACTATTGCAGCTTAGACATGTTTTTTGTATGTGTTTATGTTATGTTCATGCTCACTTAGGTTTTATTATAGAATTGAGACTAGGTGCAAGTGCAATTGTGCAAGTTGTGCTTAAACAGGTTTTAACATGATTTCATAATGATATATTTTATAAATACATCTTAAATATTATATTATTATATAAAAGCACCGATTAATCATTTCAATTAATCCTCGTCTAGCCGATTAATCTATTTTTGGAATCACAATATTTTCATTAGATGAGAAACATTTCAGATAGTGGTGTTTCCAAGATTTTTTTTTTTGGAGAAAATTATAATTACAATTTTGAGTTGAATTTGTGTTAACAAAATTAAAAATTTGGTTAAAATTATACATATAATTTTTTTTTCAGGGATAGAAATATTTTGGATAGGATTTGAGAGGCAACTGTTCCCAATTGTCCCAAAGTCGAACTACCACACTTCCAGATGTGTATAATTATTCTGCATGCGGCATTAACAGATTGCGAACTTGTTCATATCATCACTCCTTGCATAGTGAAGCTCTGAAATTAGCTCAGTCATGAACCTATAAAACATCTTACCGCGATACATCCATTTTATTTTATTTCATTTTTAAGTTATTTTCAATATTGTCTGTGTTTCAACTGCCTGCAGTTCAAGATGCAGTGGTTGAATATTTCTAGTTAGTGGATACTGCATTAAAATCCAACCATCATAGAAGAAGTCCAACCATCGTATCAGAAGTTTTATAGAGTTCAAATTGTTCACTAGCCACATAATTTTGTTAGTCTCGTGACATGAGCTATCTCTAAATTACCAGTCAACTGGCACCCTCAGAATGCTTTGGTTGACCAGTTCCTGCCTACAGAAATTTGATTTTTCAATATAGTAAAGTATTTGCCATAGTGGCATTAATAACATCTCTATACTCTATTTAAAAAAAGCTATTATATGATATTAAATTTTGCTGATGAGTAGCATATATTGCCTTTTGTATACATGAGAGTTCTTCCGCAGCTGGCGGGTATAACTTAGTTACAAGTGTTCTAATGCGAACTTGAGCCAACTAAGCTGTAAACGTTAAAGTTGTTTCAGAGCAGTATAAAGGTCTATGTACCGGCCTTCTCAGATAACTTTAGCACGAACAAGTTTAATGTGTAGCACAAATACTATCGCATTTCCTTTCAAGCTATTGGTCACACATCCCTAACCTTCAGGATGATTTCCATTTCTGGCAGATCAGACTTCTTAGGACTTAGGGGGATGCTACCAAACTTGCGGACTAGGAGCCTGCAGCATGGCCGCAATACAACGTAAAGTATAGCCATGATAAACGGAGCAGCGATAAGCCATCCCAACAACTGCATCAGCATTTGTTAACAATTAAAATGAAGTCAGGATAGAAATTAATTTAGAATGATAACGAAAAGTAGATGATTTTTTTAATTCAATTTTTGGGTCGTCACAAGGTGGCAACGGAGAAGTGATAACAAATAAAGCATGTCAGCGTTTCGAAATCCGAAAAAAAAAACTACTAATGTTAGCAACACCTCCAATACAGGCATCGTCTAAAGGCAGGTGTTACAACCGAGGAACAGATTGCAACTGATTTCCCGGCTTCAATCATAAATTACTACGATTCTAACTGTTATGCTGTGTCACACTGACTGGGAAAAAAAACAGATTGTCTATGTGAACTTATTTCCCACTATAATGAGGGAAAGAAACGATCAACGACCTACTAAACCAAATACTGTATCCCGTGTGGCTTATATAAGTCTTGAAATTTAGGATACAAATCCAAAGCATGTCAACTTCAGCTACGTGGAAAGAATGGCATAGAGAAATAGAGCATGAGAGTACCTATTGAAACAACGAAATTGCGGCAGCTAACTTTATCAAATGCATTATGGAATGGAAGCAGCCATCAGAACAATCCAAAAACTAAAGTATTTTGATTTTTTTCAAAAAGGCTAATCCAACATATTCAGAATCAGACCACACAAACAAGTTACTCAAATTTTACATTGCAAATCCAACATGCAATTGTCTTACACTTTAGTGAATCTTTAATGATCCTTAGAGGATCCCTGCCACCACCGTTCTGCTATTTTACATTGCAAAAAGATGTCATGGAAAGTGTGATAGCTCATGGAGGGTGAATGTGTGAGTGTACAATACGTGCATAGAAAATGCAATATGGGCAGGACATCGTACCGCATGGAGGACACTTTGAAGAACTTCGTAGGAAGCTTGACCAGTCAAAACTTTCTTTAAAGCATCAGGTGTCAATGCAAAGTGCTGTCCTCCAGTAATGAATTCACCAAAGCGCAAGAAAGGTACAATCAAACTAGAAAAGCACGACAAAAAAAAAGAGAAACAAAATGTAAGAACATGGAAAAAGCAAAGAGTAGAGATGGATAAATACTGAACTTATTAACTAATTAGCTAAAGGCTTGTCGAATAGTGGAAATATAGAGTAATATGTTAACCCACACAACGCCAGCTGTCAAAAGCCTTACAGCTTGATAAATTCGTATTACCCAAATATCGGATTCAGCTCCACCAATGAGTATGTAAGGAAGTTAAAAAGTATAACACAAATGCTATATAGTAAACCATACGCATCAAAACCCAAAACAAACTCCACAATTTTCAGTTACAACCTGATTACTAGAAGCATACATGTGGAAAATACCTCCGAAGCAAGCCAACAAAAAAAATATATTAGGCTTGAAAAAAGAAAAGGAAAAATAATTCTTTATGATATATTGGCGTCTCACCTTATTTCAATTGGTGTGATAACAAAATTTGCAAGCATCACACTTGGAGCATGACAAAGAGGTCCAAGTAATGCAATGGCAACTCCACAAAGAAATATAGGGACACCTGAAACAAAACGGAACCGTTTCAATAGTTTACTTGATCCCAGCTAACAGCTTAAGAAATAAGAATACAGTTTCAGTCACTTAAAGACATCATTTGGCTCAACTGATCTTTGTATAGTATAGTTCAGACCACTCCCAATAACTAAGGAAACACAAGTATTCATTTTATAGGCGGAGTTGCGTATCAGCTGTTCATATTTGCAGACTTCAGTAAATAATCAATAGTCAGTTCATCAATTTTCGTTTTGTTTAGTCGCAAGTAGTTGCATTTCATAAGAAGAACTCATACATTTTTCTTAATAGAACACACTATTTACCACGAAGTCATAGAAGATATGTAAATAAATAAATATAAAAAGGAAATTGTAGAGGCTGTACCACATATCGGAAAAATGCCCAAGGTGAAGCCAACGGCAGCAGATAACGCTAGCTGGTCGGGTTCTGTGCCCCTGTAAGCGAAGGCAAGTCAGCTACTCCAGCACTGGTTCTTATTTAGCAAAAAGTGCATCACATATTGAAAAGCTCGCCATTCTATTTCTAGAACCTTCAACTGAAATGTAACTAATTTGCGAGATTTGTTTCGACTGAAGAACATTCGTGAGATGGTCAATTTGGGTACTACCTCTGCATGCACTTGATCACATAATTAGGCTGTGTTTGGTTAAGGCATGAGAGGGAAAAGAAAATGGGAGAAAATAAAATTTGTTAAAGTTCCATTTTGTGTTCCCCTAGTTTGGTTAGCTGTGGATAATAGCTAAGAAAGTATCAAGAATCCTTATGCTACTAACAACATTAGAACCAAAAATTCCTTCTGAATTTCCATCTATTTTCTCTACCGACATTAACCATGTAAACCACACATGGAACTCCTCCTATTCCCCACTCCACAGCCCAAACACAGCCTTAATATCAAGTAAATTTCTCACCACAGATTTAGTAGCATGTGAAACCCTTTATCAGGCATAGCAATGAGAACATAATGAAAATACAAATGGATTCCCAATTTGAAAATACTGATTGTATTTTTATTGTGTTCTCATTGACATGCCTCATGAAAATGCAGAACTGATTCCGATGTCGCATTGCATATCATATGGCAACATCAGAAGCTACTAAACGCAAACTTTCTGGCGTCTACATATTTGTGAGGGCATTGTACAATGATACAGAGGGGGAGGCGTTGTCTTAAATTACCTGCGGAGTATCTGAATAAGCGGATCGACGACTTTGAGCTGAACCCAAGTCCCGATCTTGTTCAAAACAATCATTCTGATGAGGTGGGATCCGAATCCAGCAAGCTGCTGACTTTGGGGTTTATGCTGTCTGCCTCCACCACTGCACCTGCACTGAGTGATTCAACAGATCAAGGACGCTGTACACCCAAACAAACTGGGGTGGGATTGGAATCAGTGGGCGAGTTGAGGAGGAAGAGATGACTGAGATTCCACGTTCTCCCCACTTCACGCTTTCCCCATTTCATTTCAACGGAGGTGTTGCTGAATCGCGCGTCAAATTTTCGACGTGGCCATTCGCTGTGCCCAACGGACGGAGATACCCGACCAGCTTTCCACCATTGACATTTTTTACGCACCGATGATCTTGACTTAGTTGTTGGTCTTGAATCGGGACAAGCGTAAAGATACTAGGTCGTTTTGATTTTTGATATTATTTGGCCAGTGTATATTATATTTTAATTAATACGAAGTTTTTTTTAATAAGTATATATTGATATGTGAATTCAAATGTGTTTATTGTTGAATAAATATATATTTAAATAAATAAAGTTAATTTATAAAAGTTTATGATTTGTTTAAATTTATGGTTACGACAATTGATCCAGTGTCAACCGAATACACATTAATCTTCTAAATCATTTATAAAGTTATTTTGTGCTTTGAATAATAATTTATAAAGTTTGATTTATCTGTGGTCAATCTGACATTGAATGATTCAGATCTGAATCAAATTTCATTCATCGATTAGAAATATCGTAAATATATTTTACGCATCTCACATTTTTAATCAAATCATACATTCATTTTCATATTTTTTCTTTTTACTGTAACTCATGATACACATAAATGAATAATCTATATTTTAAAATAACTTTATACTCTAATCATATTTATATTTATTTTTTAGATGTGAAAAAGTAAAAAAATAGTATATTAAAATATTTTTAAATAATTAGCAAATGAAAACTAACCATTCAGCAATAAAAAATAAGAGATAGTCTTCATTGATTAGATCATATAAATTTTTATTTATCATTCATCACTTAATTTTACAAAACGACACTTAAAAACCAAACAAAAACAGATAGACGAGGGGATAATTAATTATGAAGGATTATATTTACAAATACAAAGAAAATAGAACAAAGAATTTTAGGCTAGTACTCCATCTGTCCTCTTTTACATGTCATTTAACCAAATTTTTTATTCACTTCTACTTGTCACTTAATAATTTTCAATGTGTATTTAATGTCAACAACTACCTTAAAATATCAAGCATTAATCACTTCATTATCATATTCAATAAAAAATGCATTTCCTACTAGTAATCATCTACCAATTTTATTTTTGCACGATTTTTTTATAAAAACATTAACCACTCAATCATTAAATTTGTTCAACCGCTAGCATTAACTTCACTTTAATCTACTCAAATTAACTTAAAACGACTTGTAATAAAGGACGGAGAGAGTATTAATTAAAAGTTACTATGGCGTTTCATTTTCGGAACCACGTAATGACACAAACCTCAGTTGTGATTCTTAAGTTGCATTGAAAGCACACATCGTGTTCTTGTATATAATTCACACACCTATAACTCAACTTATGTGGTGGTCAATTATGTACTGGAGTATATCATCATTTTGAATGTTCTTAGTTTTTGACAACATTTTGAATTAGGGTTTCCGATTAATTTACTAATCCCAACTTCAATAAGATTATAAGTGTTAATAATTGATAGGCGTGAAAGAAATAGTAAAGAAAGACTAATACAAGTGAGAGACTATTGAGTATCTTAATTTTCAATTTTTTTTTTGTTCTTCATTAAAAATGATCTCTAATTATATTAAGTATTCAATGAAACACATTCTTTTTATGCTCTTAATGAATATTTGTAAAGTCTGAATCTCATTCTTTAACAATATGATATATGAATCGGTTAGAGAAATATATCGCTTTACCATTATGAATATTATTATTATTATTTATTTCATCACTTTCTCAAAAACTGATATGTATGTGTGTATTGTTTTCTCCATCGGCTTTTTTCTCAGCAAAATCCTCTAATGAATTCTCTTCTTTATGTCGAATTCTCAATATGTACATCTCCTTCATTTTTTAAAATTGTATCAATATACTTTTGCTAAAAATCTATGTAATGATTATAACATCGTAAGAAATAATTAAGAGTTTAATTTGGAATGTCACTATATTTTTCACCCATATACTAAACTGATCTCGTGCATCCAATCCGTTTGCCAGAACGCGGCCAAGATCTGCACAGAGAGACCAATTTCGAGCTCTAGATTTCGCCCATCATTAAAAAAGTCTTGTCGCACGCGCCAAATCTCTTTGGAAGAAATATTTCAAAACAGTTTGAATCCACTGTAATTGTTGGGGTGGTAGCATTGGAAGTGTGATTTAAATTTTATTTTAGGGTTTTTTAAAAATATTAAAAAATGCTAATTAAATTCATAAAATTATAATACAATAAGATGTTCAAAGAGTGATTTCTCAAATGAAAATAAATCATTTAGTAATCAAAATCAGAGATGGTTTAACTACCGGTCAGACCATTCATATTTTCATACAACATTCAACATTCATTCTTAATTTAATAAAATGACACTTAATTTCTCATATATTATTTACCGATAATTAAAAATAATCATGTCTTTACCGGTGGACATAGATCATTCCAATCAAACCACATTATTTTTATGTCTTCTTTTATTCTTATTATTTATTCTTATACATACTCTTCTGCCCTATGCTAACAAATTGGGACTTTAAGTTTCATGATGGTGACTTTATTATGTTTTGATATTTTATTTTTTTATTGGAAGAACAATTGTGAACGGAATTGTATGATCTATGGATCATAAATATCTGAAGATATAATTTTTGCAGAGATTGATGAGAGAACGTTTGATACTCCTTTTAATTCTTAAAAAAATAGAGAAAAAAAGAAAGAGAGCGCTTGGAGCACTCCATTTATCCATGAAGATTGAATTTTTTGGAAAAGTCTTGGATGCAAAAACAGTTAAAGAGTTATGGAATAAATTAGATATCTAATACAACAAAAGATATTGATCAATCGATTCTACTTGATGAGTTTGCTTTTTAATCTCAAGATGGAAGATAGATTTTTTTACAAACTTATATGGTTGACTTTCATGAAATCATTCATGAGTTAAAGGAATGAATGAGGAATTTGATGATGCGGACATGGTCATTTCATTATTGTGATCTCAACCTAATTTATGTGTTGTTTTATAAATTCAGTATTATATGACACGCGTATTTTTGACTATATAGATAGGGGAGAGATCTGTTGTGAACACTTAAATTGTACATAAGTTGTGGACGATTCTATACCAATCATTTTTATTTCCTTTCAGGTTTATTTATTATGCTTATTAATTATAAGAGACTCATTTTAATTAATGATGCAACTTACTATAAAGTATAAATTGAATCTTTGAATTTTTAGATTTTATTTTTATACCGTATTTTCTTTTTTATCATTAAATACACAAATTTTATTTAGATTTTGTACAAAAAAATGCTACATTTTTTTATCATTGTTCACCTTAGCATAATATATGGTGCACATCAATGGCGAAGCCAAAAAAGTGAATGAGTGGGGTCAAAAAAAACGTTATTCAAATAATAATAAATCGAGTGGGGTCTTGTGAACCCCCTGACCCAGCTGTAGCTCCCAGTGGTGCACATTGTTTACACCGTCAAAAAATTTCAGACAAATATTATATGTCTAATGCTAAAAATTTTAATTTAATTAATTCACACAATCTATGAGCGTACCATAATGAACATGTGCACCAACAATTCAACAAAAATCCAGAAATTGAATGGTTACTAAACTGGTGAATATATGTAACAAAATTATATTACAAAAAAATGTATTTAGTGTCTAAATAAAAGTATTCTACAAAAATCCAGAAAATTCAAACATGTTAACTGCCTTCTCAGAAGCATGTTCACTGTCAAATGTTTACTATAGTATCACAAGCATGTTTACTGTTCACTGTTGTTTCAGAAACATATTCACTGTTCATGATCACATATTCACCGTTAGAGGATGAAAAATATGCTATTAGAAAAACCAAAGTAGCTGAATAATATAGAATAAACCTGGATTGATTCCAACACTGTCCTGCAACATCAGAAAATTGGTGTCTAAGACGTTAATACACAAAAACCTTACACAAAAATTATTATTTTAAATTCAAACAATGCCAACCACATTCACTCAAAAAAATTTAGGCATCCACTATGATTCAACTAAACAGATCGGATCTAATATACCCAACCAGTCAACTAGATACATTCTTCAGTGAAGTCACTTAAGTCCATATTCTAGTTTCAGACTACTATTAGGCATTAGCTTGGCTGAGCAAACGAGGATCTGCCACTTAACCGGAATGTGAATGTCAACATCAAATATGTTCATTTTGTGATAAGGCCTACCACACCATCACTGATTTTAATCAATATAAACGAAAGTTGTTGCGTAAATTAGTAAAATAAGTAAAACAAACCAAATTAAATTTTGATCAAAGAATCAAGAGCATAATACTCACCAGAGCATGACGGCCGAAGCGAGTGAGAGCTTAATAAATCCCCATAAATTTTCGAACGCCCCAAATGAGAACCAGACCAAGCAAGTCCGGAAGTCCCACTAAAAAAATACAACTGCACCACCACTACAAAAATCCAAGACCCATTCAGCACCACCGCATCTCCCACCATTCCCTAGTTAAAATCAGATCGAAATGCATCTTCTTCAGATTTGGGAACTAGCTGCTACGATTAGATCACCGCAGAATTGGAATCGGTGAATTGTGAAATCCGACTGGGAGCGAGCAGCCAAAAATTTTTTTTTGAGGGGGCAAAATTACATAATCAAACATTTGGATTGAATTTGGGGGACAAAACTAAAAATTTCGTTGAAATTATACATATAAATTTATATTTTATATATATAAATTTTTTTTTTACCCTAGTCAGAAGAATTTTAGGTGGGATTCGGGGGGCGACTGCCCCCTTTGCCCCCCAGTGGATCCGCCTATGAGCGAGCGATACGAATGAGAGTCATGCAGATCGGATCAAACTCCCTCAATCCTTCGTCCCGCTTCATCTCCTCCAGCCCCCACCCACACCGCAGCCTAGCCGGCATCGCCTAGAGCAACAAGTCCACACCTTCCCAGATCCGAGTCATTCCTAGATCGAGAGCGGCTCAATCTGACCAGAGGTGTGTTTAATCGACGGGCGCAGCGATGATAGGCGTTGTATGAAGAGGAAAAACTTGAGATGTTGTTTGCTAAGTGATTTACGTAAATATTTAATTGATAATATTTTACTATACTCCCTCCGTCCTCTAATACATAATACATGTCGTTTTAGATTAATTTGAATAGATTAAGGTGAAGTTAATGCTAGCTGTTGAACAAATTTAATGAGTGGGTGGTTGATGTTTTTTTAAAAAAATTCGTGCAAAAAATAAAATTGATAGATTATTACTGGTGATGAATAATTTTTTTATTGATTATGATAAAGAAGTGATTAATGTTTCATGTTTTAAGGTAGTTGCTGATATTAAATATGCATCGAAAATTGTTAAGTGACAAGTAAAAGTGGACAAAAAAATTCGGTTAAGTGACATGTAAAAGAGGACAGAGGGAGTAATTAATAAGGTAATCAAGAGTAATTATTTAATATTAAATTTGATTGGTCAATAATCATAATTTGTTCGCAACTTAAATGTCCACAACTGAAATGTGATTCATAATTAATCACGTTTGTGTCTATTTTAATCACGTTTGTGTCTATTTTAATAATGCCCCGTGATTAAAGATCAAGTACCAAACATGATTAAAGATGGACACGCTTCATACTTAACAAGCATGATTAAAGATACTGAATCTTTAATCACGATAATCATGTTTAATACTAAAACACATGATTAAAAATAAAGACTACTAATCACATTTAATGAAACAAAACGTGATTAATGGTGTGTATCTTTAATCACGCTTGTTAGTAGACAAACGTGATTAAAGATACACCCCTTTAATCATATTTTCTACTAATGAAACATAATTAAAAATACAAATATTTAATTACACTTATTTTACAACAAACTTGATTAATACTTTTATTTTTTAATCACATGGTTAAATTATTTAATGTGAATGTTTTCAATTTATTCTTCACATTTATTTTAAAATGTCCGAAACAAATAATTATTAGAAATTATATTTAAAAAAAATCAAAAAATAAATATTTAATCACGTTTCATTAATAGCAAACTCAAGCCGTATTCTCTTCTTAGACGTTTAATCAAGGGGAAAACCCCAAAAGGGGTCCTGAACTACCACCACTTACCTAATTGCGGTCATAACTATCACGATTTTCGAAAAGAGTGCAATCAAAAAAAAATTAGACTGATTTTCTAAAATAAAATTTACCATCACATTTCTAAATTAATATTATTATAAGACTTAGATTTGTGTGTGAAAATTACGTCATTTGATTATCAAAATAAATTATATCGTTTTGTGCACATAAAAAAAACGATGTCTTTTGATAACCAAACGACGTAATTTTCACTCACAAATCTAAGTCTTATAATAATATTAGTTTAAGAATGTGATGGTAAATTTTATTTTAAAAAATAAGTCCAATTTTTTTTTCATCGCACCATTTTTGAAAATCGTGATAATTCTGATCGCAATTGGGTAAGTGGCGATAGTTCTGAGCCCCTTTTGGGTTTTAACCCTTTAATCAAATACCTTGAAAGCAGCCCTCAATTGCCTGCCACCGCCATACTTCGCGAGTTTGGATGACGGTGAAGGAGCTTTTTCCTTCTTCGATGTCTGCAAACACCAAACACATACACTGTTGGAATTTGATTAATTCTATTAAACCTAAACGGTTTGATTTAATTCCAATAATTGAGTGTTGAACTAAACATGTATAGTAACAATTTTATCTATGATGGATATGAGCCAAATCTTGGTTGAAATTCTTAGATAAATTTTTTCAAATAAAAGTGAACCTGATCAATTCTCTTTTATCTTATTTTGTCTAGTTCATGGACTTGGACCCATATGAGCAGCTGATCCTATGAGAAAAACCAAGTGTTACTCGGTTCGATTCTCTTCTGATATTTATCGATCTGATTAGAGAAGCAGTCAGTTATTGCTTACTGATTAAGTCAGTCAAGATAAAGATAAGAGAATGTTATTGGCTTATCGTGTTTCTCTCCACTCTTAAAGCAGTTCATTCTCTTTCTTTATAAAAGGTGATAATATGGTTTCTCGGTCAGTGATATCTATATATATAACAGAATAGGATTTCTGTCGTGACGCTCCCGAACCGGTCGGTTCGGTTCGGTCCGATCCGGTCCAGATCGGTTCGATCCCGGTTGGTTCGATTTCAAATTTTAAAAAATTATTCGGTTTACAGTTTCATATTTTAAAAAGGGATGACTAATAATTTGGTTCAATTTTAATTTTTTTCGAACCGAACCGTCAGGACGACGGGTGCCTTTAATCGTTCAGTTTACAGTTTCATATTTTAAAAAAGGGTAACTAATAATTTGGTTCAATTTTTAATTTTTTTTGAACCAAACCGTCGGAACGACGGGTGCCTTTACTTGTCTATATATATAACAGAATAGGATTTGTGTCGTGACGCTCCCGAACCGGTCGGTCCGGTTCGGTCCGGTCCGGTCCGATTCGGTTCGGTTCGATTTGGTTCGGTTTCAAATTTTAAAAAATCATTCGGTTTACAGTTTCATATTTTAAAAAGGGATGACTAATAATTTAGTTTAATTTTTAATTTTTCTCGAACCGAACCGTCGGGACGACGGGTGCCTTTAATCATTCGGTTTACAGTTTCATATTTTAAAAATGGATGACTAATAATTTGGTTCGATTTTTAATTTTTTTTTAATCGAACCGTCGGAACGACGGGTGCCTTTACTCGTGCTTATAAAAAGAAAAGAAAAAACTCCAAAAGGAATCCTGAACTAACATCGCTTACTTAATTTTGGTTCGAAGGTTTGGTTTGATTCGATTCGGCCCGGTTTGGTTCATTTCGGTTTGGTTTTAAATTTTAAAAAATCGTTCGGTTTACGGTTTCATATTTTAAAAAGGGATGTCTAATAATTTGGTTCGATTTTATTTTTTTTCGAACTGAACCGTCGAGACGACGGGTGCCTTTAATCGTTCGGTTTACAGTTTCATATTTTAAAAAGGGATACTAATAATTTGGTTCGATTTTTAATTTTTTTCAAACCGAACCGTCGGGACGATGGTGCCTTTACTCGTATCTAATATAATAATATTCTGGCGTCTGTCGCCCTCCCGAACCGAACCGGTTCGGTTCAGTTTCAAATCGGTCGGTTTGGTTCGATTTAAAACCGGTCGGTTCAGTGCGGTTTGAAATGTTAAGAAATTATTCAGTTTGAAACGGGTCTGTCCGATCCAGTTTGAAATGTTAATAGTTTGATTACGGTTTCAAATTTTAAAAAACCGATAACTAATAATTTGGTTCGACTTTTAATTTTTCACGAACCGAACCGAATTCTTCGGGTCGACGGGTATCTTCCCTAGTACAATAAGAATATCATAGATGAGAGAAGATGATGCTTGTTCCGACTACCAAAAAAAGTTTTCGAGGAGTCTTTTCTACTGGTGCAAGTAGAAAAGATGAAACCGTCTTATTTTGGGAAGACTATCGCAAGAACCTCACGCATATTAGAGGGCGTTAATTTTTCTAAGGCAAACTGTCATTGACAGTAATTAGGTTTGTATATCATGGGATTGAAAAATTAAATTATTTTTTGTATATTTTCTGAGCAGACTGAACATTATTATGATCAACAATCTTACAAGAATTAATTGCTATTTTCTATATCTGCTGTTTACGTACACGAAAAACAATGGAGAAAACAACTTGGATCGGCGATGGAGGCTGATGTCGAGAACGAGGAGGTAATGGTCGGTGATGACGACAATAACCAAGCCAGGACTGACGGCTGTGGCTGAAGGGACGACTCGTGATGCGGCGCATGATATTGATCGCTACCGTTCGCGTCAGATCTAGATCGAGGACCGGTTGGGGTGGCTATCCGTTGCTCCCGTGACGACTGATCTGAAATGGGAAACGCCTGTTTCGATAACTGTCTACGGATCTGAGCGGCTTCCGTAGACCGTAGTGGTGGTCCGGTTGGTGTGTAGCGCTGCAGTCGATTCGTGGCTTCTGCCATTACGAATCGAGGCGCTTCACCGGCAGATCTGCCTCAACGATGCTTCGATTGGTTGCGGCTTGGAGTCGAACCAGCGCGGTGGCTATTCGTGACTCCCCGGTGGCCCGGTGGAGGTTTGAGGCTCGAAGCCACCGCTGATGGCGGAGACGTAACCACGGTTGACGGTTGCAGTCAACTCCTAAAACTGTTCGGCACGATCTCGATCGTGGCTCGGGTGGAGACGGTTTAGAGCGGTTCCGTCGCGAATGTTGACTTCTGCAACACTATGACCTGATGATTGAGCTCATCTGGAACTGAATTAGGCTAGACCATGACTGGACCTAGAATGGGTCAAGACAAGCCCTACCCAGAATTTAAGAACAGATTGATACCATAATGGATGCGGTACTTCTTGTAGAAAAAGACATGGGTGTAGTTGCTTTGACAAAAGGCATCAGCATTGGCGTGTCTCGGATCTGTGTTTGTTGCTGCAGGGATGGAGGCACGGGGTGATCTCGTATGAAACACAAGAATCCTCGCACTCAGGGGGTTCTTCTTTCATTTCTTCTCTTCCTGCAATATTATATACAATAATATTTATAGGAGATTTGAGGTTTGACTTGAATGTTTTGTTTACAAGGTTTGATGGAATACAGGGATTTGAATTCTGGAAAAATCTAAATTAGATTAGCAATTCCAGTTCATCATAGTTGGTGAAACAAATGGATGTTGATGGAGGAGCAGTTTCTACTTAAATAGTGAGGTTTCTTCGAAACCTTAGCTGCTTGATTGGTTCTGCCGTCTCGAGCTGAGGCAGCTGCTCTCGTCGCGATCTGTGGCGAGTGAGGCTGCATCTCGTGGAGTTTCGAGCCGGCCCAGCTAGGATATCTTGCGCGGTGGCCTTGGCTGGACCGGCGCTAATTCCGAGGTCCAAAAGCACGCTGTTGGGGCTTGCTGAAAGCTGGTGGATCCTCTGTCGTTGCTCGGCAGCACTGGTGTCGCTGTGGGATGCTTGGCAGAGCCAAAGAGGAGCCTGGATGTTGTGGTGCTGGCACCAGGCATGATGGATTTTACATCAGTTGCACTGGCGGCTGCAAGGCGGACTAGAGCAGCACAATTGACCAGGCTCGTTAGGCCTTTGCCTGACATTGGTGTTGGAGGGTGACTGTGTTGTCCTCCTGCAGCAATTATAATCAGCCCTCTGATTCCGGATCAACCTCAGATAGATTTTGGTTGTCGATGCTGCTGGATGGAGCGTAGCTGTCTGACCTGTTTCAGGCGGTCCTATTTGGATAACACAACACTGGTGACACTCAGTGGCTCTTCTCAACCTTGCTAAGGGAAAATCCTCGTATCATCACTCTTGTTCATCAGGTAACTTTAGTTATTGTAGCCTGAGTTCTGTTGCATAAGTGTATGAGTATGATTGCAAGCATTTAAATTCATGGGATCAATTTGTGCTTTAGTTCTATCATTTTTATGCTGGCAATTAGATTATGTGCATGCTTCTTAAGGCAGCCTGTGGTAGCATTTATGATGAATGTAGACAAGTAATGTTACAAAATGCTAATTTGGTTGGTTCATAGCTGCTGTTTTGAATCTTGCAGACAATTTAGCTCACAGTATTGTTATTTAGACACTAATGTTTGCACTCATGTCGGGTCTAATAAAATGACTTGTGTTGTTGGAGACGAATCAAAGCCTGTAAGTGACAGAGGTGGCTCTGTTCCGAAATGGAACGTCTCAGCACAGTCTTGTCCCGCCTTGGATTGATTGTGTGCCAGGCAAGGGGAAGCCTTATTTACATAGCCTGAGAAATGGTTAATTGTGCAAGGAAGGACAGAATCATGTTACTCTCTTGTGCATTTTTTTGTGCGCAGTGGGGGTTTCGTGAAGATCCTGTAATTTTAGGCAGGGACTTTCCTTGATTAATGGCAGGATAATCTTGTCCTCCCTAATTATCCATTTCTCTAGATGTGTTTAGGTTTGTCTTGTGGTGAGCATCAGAGTGACATCTGTGATTCTCCAAACAACTTGGAGCTAGAACACATCCGCAAATAGTGGCGATGTGTGTCACATATGTAGTTGGTGCACTGGCAGCAAAATCATACTGCTCTCCACAGATTTTGGTGTGCAGTTGTTGTCTGCTCATTTGCATCATTTCTATTTGCACAAGCCCAGCATTATTGCTGTTTGCGAAAGTGCGTATGTGACTATGGCTGCTATTAAATGCGAAGTGCTGGTGCTGTGACTGTTTGGCTAACTACTGCTACTCTAGCTGCATGCTACCAATGTGGTTTTTGTTACCAATATTGCTGCCGTAGTGCAATGCTTTCTAATGATAAGCCTGTCATCCAACGCTTGACTATGGCTGCTAACTATGAATCTTTAGGTGTTGCAAGTGCAGTGACAGTTTCTATTTATACGATACCATACGGTGTTGCACCTGAGTTATTATAATATCAATGTTTCTCTCAATGGAGAATCATGACAACACTTCAAGCCTCGGAAGGAAGGGTGTTGAGATGATGTTTTTTTTTGGTTGAGAGACTCATGATAAATCTAATAAAGTCACTGATAATTTAGTAGTAACTTACGTACTACGGTTGTTACTATTTTGGTGAATTGAAAGTTTTGATAAATGATTTGATTAGCGTGTCTCTTGTTCAGAACAAATATATGTATGAGTTGAAAGATTACATGCATGGATATTTATGATATTTATGAATATCATAAGTTGAGATTTGTGAATAACAAATCTGATAAATGTGTGATAAATATTGATTTGAATCACTCATACACCGTTACCGTTAAGAAATTTATAAAGTGTCATATGTGTTGGTACTAAACCAAGTTGGGAATCTATTAAATGATGATAATGGTTTCAAAAATTACTTTGATTTTGTGCATGATGACATTTATAAATTTGATGGTGTGCTATCTAAAGATCAAATAAATATGCACTTTTTATGTAGCAGATAATGTTACATGTTTCTGCTTTCTCACGTGGATGTAAGTCTTTGAGAAACTAGTTCCTTTAAGAGTGGATTTGGTAGAGATGGAGAATATGACTTTGACTCCATCAGCTGAATTTTGTCAATAACACTGACATTATTCATGAGGAGATACCTTCATATTTATCTCAATCAGATGTGATTAAAAAAAAAGAAAAAAAAAAGAAGTACAGAACCTTCAAACGCATTTAACAGTCTTCTGTTGACTTATAGTTTACCTAAATGTTTATGAGTTGAAATCCTGAATATGACTTATCATATTCTGAATAGAGTTCAACATGAACATAAAGGCAAATATTTCTTAAAGTCCAAAAGAAATGAGGCCTAACTTGAAATACTTTGGTATGTGAAACTATTTTGAGGGATAGTTTCTAAATACAAAAGAAAGAAGTTCGGACCGAAAACTGTTAATATTAACCTTTAGTTTATGTGGACACATACTATGCTCTGAGATTATTGATGAATCAAAATCTATATCATTAGTGTGAGCATTATTGTTGACTATTGTGTCATCATGTTCTGTGAGAATGTGTATATCTTGAAAAGTGAGATTATCTCAGGATATTTAGAGACTTGATTCCATAGCCACAAGTAATTCATTTCCTGAACCCATGGAAAGGATGACAAATGTGGGGGTAAAGTTCAAACAGTTCTAATTTGCTTGAAGGGAAATTAGATGAAATCAGAAGATGATTAGAGGGTGGGATTGTCAAATTGTCAGTGACTTTGTTACCTATATTTTAAAGACAATTTGATAATCTTTTCATCTTGCTCTGACTACATACTATAAAACTCTTGATAGAACACTTGTTATCATAAGAATTCAATGAACATTGAATTACATCACGGGACATAGTGATGCAAGTTGGATAGCTAAAAGTTCTAGTAACAATGGCTATAATGGGTATGTATTTACCTTTACTAATCTTGTGGTGACATGAAAGTCTAGCTAGCAGACTTTGTTAACTCGCTATATTCTTGAAGTGAGTTATGTATGTTGGATACTGATGGAGCGAAAGTTGACTGACTATATGAACATTTGTTTAAAATTCCAATAGTCAACAAGCTCGCTCCTATTATTGTCATGCATTGTGATAGTCAGAGCACAATCTTGATAAATTTATAGTATCAAGTATGATCAAAAGATCTAGAGACACAGTCAGGATGTGACTGAAATCCATTCGATCGAGGGTTGGTCTCTATACAGGGTATTGTCATTGACTTTATATTTAAATATATTATGACAATCCCATTTAGTCTAATACTAGAGTGCACGCTAGTTTCAGAAACTCATGGCTGGGGATGGGTCTGCGAACCCTGTATGAGTCACCTATGGTAGCAACCCAACCAACATGAGTGGAGATCCCGCGAGGTTGGTTCAATGTGGTAATAACAAGCCGTCGAGTGACTTGGAACACTGAAATAGATATAATACGTCAAGTATTTGAGTCTATCCCTGAAAAATCAATCAGTGTTGTAAGCTGCAAATAAAGTAAGAGTCATATACTTTGAATGGGGTCAAAGTTAAATTTGACGAGATGTGAGCAGTGCATCTTTTGAGAGGCCCAACTTGTGGATGCTGTTGAGAGGTCGCAGATAAAGGAGAGGGTTCCTCCTTGAAAACATCCATGATACAGGATCGGGATACATGGCCATAACGTGTCCACCCTAAAGATTACTTTTATAGCTTGTATCTTGCCGTTCTTAGTAAACTCCCCTACACCAAATGGCTCAGATTCAAGGTGAAATAATTCATCTGTTCCATGTGGGGGCATGAGCTAATTAACTAGGTGTGGTTCAAACCCGAAAGGTACCATCGCCGAAAAGCAAGTTACTTGAAACCTGCACAATTTTTATCGAAGAATTTGTGGGGGATTGTTGGAATTTGGCTCATTCTATTAAACCTTAACGGTTTGATTTAATTCCAATAATTGAGTGTTGAACTAAACATGTATAGTAATAATTTTATCTATGATGGATACGAGCCAAATCTTGGTTGAAATTCTTAGATAAATTTATTCAAATAAAAGTGAACCTGATCAATTCTCTTTTATCTTATTTTGTCTAGTTCATGGACTTGGACCCATAGGAGCAGCTGATCCTATGAGAAAAACCAAGCGTTACTCGTTTCGATTCTCTTCTGATATTTATCGATCTGATTAGAGAAGCAGTCAGTTATTGCTTACTGATTAAGTCAGTCAAGATAAAGATAAGAGGATGTTATTGGCTTATCGTGATAAGAAACCGTCACGACGGTTTCTCCCCACTCTTAAAGCAGTTCATTCTCTTCTTTATAAAAGGTGATAATATGGCTTCTCGGTCAATGATATATACAATAAGAATATCATAGATGAGAGAAGATGAACTCTCCATTTTCGGTAGAGATGGTGCTTGTTCCGGCTACGAAAAAAAGTTTTTGAGGAGTCTCTTCTACTGGCGCGAGTAGAAAAGATGAAACCGTCTTATCCTGAGAAGACTATCGCGAGAACCTCACGCACATTAGAGGGCCTTAATTCTTCTAAGGCAAACTGTCATCGACAGTGATTCGGTTTGTATATCATTCATTGATGGTATTGAGAAATTAAGTTGTTTTTCATGTATTTTCTGAGCAGATTGAACGATTATGGTCAACATACACAATCATATCCTTTACTAACCAACAATAGAGACGTAATTCGGTGGAAGACTTATCTTGTTGTATCGGATTCAGATGAAGGAAGAGCAGCGGATCGATCAAGATGTTACCGGAAATAGGGTATGAAGAGAGATGGAGTTGGAAAGCAGCAGTAGATCGATCAGGCAGCACCATGTTGTTTTGGTGCCGACTGAAATAGATTTTTTATCTCGCTTGATTCTCTATTATGTCTGAACCCCGTTTGGTTAGTTTTTCATATTTACCTTTTCGCAATTTGGAAATACGAAAATTGCTATTATTTTCGCAGTTCACAACCGCAAAAAGCTCCATGTAATTTTCGCACTTTGTAACTGCGAAAATCAAAGAGATTTTCGTATGACACAACTGCGAAATATCATATGTCCGCGAGAATTAAGCGTACAATGACGTGACATATTTTTAGGGTTTCGATTTTCGAAATTCGGAACCGCGAAAATCTCTATGATTTTCGCGCTTTGTAAATGTGAAAATCACATGGAATTTTTCTCAGTTGCGAACTGCGAAAATGATAGGAATTTTCGCAATTCCAAACAGCAAAAATGTCAGTATGGATAATAAATTAAGCGGGGATTCAGAAACGATAAAGAATGAAACGAAAAAGTCATATTTAATAAAAAATCAATGAAATCCTGGAGTTGGTGAGATATAGGGTTGGGAAGAGCAATGGTGTCATACGCGATACGCGTGATAAAAAGCCACAAAGTTACAACGCTTCATGAAGTGTGGTAAACAAGTATTTAATTAAAACAAATAAAATAATAAAATATTTATAATTATATATTTATATAGTGAAACGTGATAATAAATTATAAATCATGGTAAAAAATATTAAATTGATAAATAAAAAATAAAATATTATTACCACTCTCCAAATGCTGAAGCGTGGTAATGGAGACTACATATTAACACACTTTGTGTATGAAGCGTGGTAATAAGTGTTCTGATATACCTATTACCATGTTTTGTATAACAAGCGCGGTAATAGAAATGCATTATGGATTAACATTCTAATTTTTAATTTTTAACCACGCTTCTTATAATGGAGCGTGGTAATAAATTGAAGCACGTAAAATAAAGTGTGGTTAAAGCCAAAATTCGTAGTAGTGGGACAATATTCAATCAGGATGTGTTGTATGCAAGTTTGAAAAGTCAACTTAATATTCAGTCAATCTCGATCCATGACACATAACAGTTTGACCATGATTCACTTAAGAATTACTTTAATAAATAATAAATTTACTAGTAAATACATTCACTTATACACAAATAAAACTAAAGAATTTTTATTTAAGATTGAACTTGATACAGTTAGATTTAATAACATATTTAGATATGTAGTGTGTATTTTAGTCAAAATTATATTGAAATTATTCTAAACACATACGAATATAAATGTGAATGTCATAATTAATTTTAAGGGGCTATATATATACATTTTAAAAATGTATATTTTAAATCATTCTATTACTATTAATTTATGATTTTCAGCGAGATCATGTGATTCGAGGGTGCATCCGCTGGTGATTCTAATAACCTTGATTTCACAAATTTTTACACATTGACAGCTTTGTACAATAACTATATTTTAATTTTAAAAATTAACGGTGATAAGAAAACATTTTTAATCTTAAATCATCGTATAAAGCACAAATAAATCAATTTAAAATATTCTAGATAATAGACGACGTTTGTAACATTTTAACATCGTATGAAGTCCGCCCCAACTAATTTTAAATAATAAATGATGTTTATAAGTATAAAGAATTATCTAAAGTTTCAATAATAAATATACGCGCTTTTTCAGAAAGCGGAAAAATAAAGTCTTCTTATAAGGGCATCCTTAACGAAGGTTCTTGGTGGAGGTTTATGTCAGAGTATAAAGCTTACCTGGCATGAAACTCCATTGTTGATGGCCATTTATGCTCGTCTGACATGATACCGCTTCACGCAGATGATGCGCTCCATGGAAAATATACGGCGTTTCTAACCTGAAAACGCCGTATAAGGTATAGAGTTTATACGACGTTTTCATGTTA
The DNA here is from genome assembly GCA_002312845.1 of Kalanchoe fedtschenkoi. Classification (NCBI taxonomy): domain Eukaryota; kingdom Viridiplantae; phylum Streptophyta; class Magnoliopsida; order Saxifragales; family Crassulaceae; genus Kalanchoe; species Kalanchoe fedtschenkoi. The sequence goes on from NQLW01000087.1 coordinate 100,179, forward strand.
GAAACGTCGTATATGTTATTGCTGAATGTTTTTACGGCGTTTTTAAGTTATAAACGCCGTATATGTATTTAAGGTTTTTAAAATAATTTGGGCTGAGCTTATACAGCGTTTTCATATAATAAACGTTGTATATAGTTAGATTTAAATGTTTATAAATTTCAATATTGTATTTTTCTAATTTTGTATTTTTAAATTTCTGGGCTTACGCTTATATGCATTTAAATGTTTCTAATTTTATAAATCTCAATAATTTGGGCTGGGCTTACGCTAAAAATTTCTAATTTTGTATTTTTTATAAATCTCAAAAAATAATACAAACAAATATTCCCAATATAGTAAAAAATTTAATAAATTAGAAGTTAGTTTAATATGAAAAAGTATAAAAAATGTAGTATGACAAATGGGTCTCATGCGCAGAGTTATATAAAGATTTATGAAAATCAGATTTATGAAAATACTGATGTGACATGACACAAATCAGATGTGACATGACACAAACCTATTTTTCAGATTTATAAGTTAAAAGATGTCATAAAAACGCCTGCATACTTTGCTTCGAATGAATGAAGTAGTGATGTGTCAAAAATTAAAAAACTCGTCTCACATTAAATCGGATCGGTTTGAACTTAGACACAACACTTGAAAGCTTTAATGACGAATGTGCCCCACAAAGCGTATCGTGACGGCAGAGATGATCATATTTCAACAAAGACGACCGCCCACAGCCCTCTCAAACCAGTCTCATTAAACCAACGGCTCACGTCAAATCTAATTAAGTCCAACTGGTCCTAGTCTCTATTCACTTCGCCGCCTCGGATCAGTCTTACATAGCGTTCTTAATCAGGAAGAAAATAAGAGAATTTGGGAGGATTCAACTAAAAATAACTGTTTTCAAATTTTACGATAGAAATGGAGGCCTTTGACAGATTTGTAAGAATTGGATATAAAAAACGTTTTTACTCTTTATCATCTTTTATTGTGAAATTATTAAAAAAATATTTAAATAAATAATTAATTTTTATTTTGCGCCATTCGTCGTTTTTCCGGAAGTCTATCCGTTTGATTGAACACTCAAATATAATTGATCATATTAAATTTATTGAAAATTCTTGATGATTGGATATGAAAAAACGTCATTTTTATGTGCGTAAAACGATATTAATTATTTTGATAACCCAACCCCAAAACAACATAAACATCATATATTTTCTACTGCTTCATACGGTCAAAGCAGTTCCCTGCCGAAACATGAACAAGAAACTTGCAACAAAGCTCCACAACCTATCTCTGACAAGAAACTTGCAACAAAACTTGGACCTCTTAACTTGCACCTCTATCAAATCCAACATGCATGAAGCCTATATTGGTCTACTAATAATCTTGAAACCTGTCAATACAAGGAAGGACACAAAAAAGAGGCACTTCAGCCATTTATTCACTCCAAACTGCATAGAAAGCCTTCAGATATAAACACATATGTATGTAGTTGTAGCCAACTGAAGGTGACAAATATACAAGGGTTAAGGAAAGACTAGTCTGATGATGAGTGCAAGAATAATGGAGCTGGCTACTTCTCAGGCATCATCGACTCCGGCAGCAGCAGCAGCAGTGCGGTGGACGAACTCCTTGACATCCTGAATCATCATCTTCGTCTCCGCCACCTCCTGAAAGCAATAAAACCCATGAAAAGCATTCTCATACACCTTCAGCTCCACCTCCTTCCCGCACTTGTCCAGCCACTCGCAGTACCTCTTGTCCAAGTCCTGCAACGGATCATACCCGCCGCATATCACCAGCGTCTTCGGAAACTCGATTTCCGACAAGTCCACCCCGTTAGGCCCCATCACGTTCGCTGCTCCATGGTCCCTGTCCGCCCCTTCCGGCAGGAAAGTCTTCCACATTTTATCAGTCCTCTCCGCGTCAATGATCAGCGCCTTCTTCAACCTCAGCTCCGCCTCCGTCCTCTCCTCTCCGCCGTAAAACGGCATCAATTCGATCAACCCCATCAGTTTGAGGTTCTTGAACGAGCCGTGCCCGCTCGCTCTAACCGCCACGTGGTGCGCGATGTTCCCTCCCGCGCTGTCTCCCGCGAGGAAGCATTTCCGCAGATCCCCGCTCGACCCCTTTAGGTACTTGGACCGGAACTCCGGCCCGTCCACGAACTTGAGCACGTCGAATCCGTCCTCGTACTGACACGGGTACCGGAAGAAGGGCGTGAGTCGGTAGCTGGCCGAAACGATGACGGCCGGGATCTCCCGGGCGAGGTTCCGGCAGAGGGCGTCGAAGAAGTTGTTGTCGGGGGAGTAGCTCTGGAACCCGCCGCCGTGGAAGTAGATGAGAAGAGGGGTGGAGGGTGAGAGGTCAGGTGGAAGGAAGAGGCGGAACCAGAGGTGGCGATCTGGGTCAACGGTGACGTCACTGCTGGTGACGCCGTGAATGGGGTGGTGAGGGGAGGCGTCGGCTCGGGCCTCGGCTAGGACGGAGAGGAGCTTCCGTCCGAAGTCGGTTTTGTTTATGGCGGCGTAGAGGGAGAGCTGGAGGCGGAGCTTGGCCGGGAGATTGGGTGGCCACTGGGAAATGGTGGTCGTGGATTTGGACATGCTTAGGTTTATTATCGTCTTCTTACAATTATTGGAAAGAGAGATTGATGAGAGTCTAACTCCCAAGTGGATAGCCATAGCCATGAATGTATTATCAATATCAATATCAATATCAATATCAATATCAATCAATTTAAAGCTTTGTTTGGATCATGGGAAATTAAGGGGAAATTGACGTCGTTTTGATCCAATGGTTTCAGACTTTCAGTTGTTGTTTAAACCATTTTCAAGGATTCGAATTTGATTTTACTACTATAAGGTGGAGAGAGGGTGTCGTAAAAAAAATAAAATTAAGGGGAAATAAAATCTAAAAGAAAATGATTTAGAAAAAATTATGGATAGATGAGAATTGTAATTTTTTTGTGTGATGAAGGGATACACATCACTCAAACCTGTGCACATGCTTATGTCATATTATCAAAAGTTGTTAGATAATACTTCAACCATTAGCCAACACATTTGATCTTGATGCATTTTTTAGAAAAGATGAAAAATAAATAAAATATATATAATTTTGTTTGCTTCATGGAAAATTAACTGTATGTTTGATTTAGTAAATTTGGAAATGAAAGCTATATGAGATTTTTGTTTTTAAAGAAAGTCTGAAAAAAATAGTTGAAAACTTTTAAGAATAATAAGATTAAAGTCAAAAGTGTTTCTAATTTTCCACCATTACTCAAGCATAATTAAAATGGAACAAAATTTATTGCAAATTCAACTTTTTCACATTTTTTCTCTCTTATATTTTCCTAAATTAGTTCAAGAGAAGAAAATGAGATCAAGTTGAAAGATGCTTGTTTTGTTGCTTTCAAATCGGATAAGCATGAATTAGATTCTAATAATTCTATTTGTTATGTTTTATTTTGCAAAAAAGCTTTATTTTCACTTGATGATGTATCTTCTTCTTTGTTTCCCTTGTCACTAACCTTTTGTAGGAGTACATCGACGTCTTTTCTGAAAACATACCACCGAGATTGTCACCAATTCGTGGAATTGAACATCAAATTGATCTTATTTTAGGAGCATCTTTTCCAAATCGTGCAATCGTGCACCATACAGAACAAATCCAGAAGAATCTAAGAAAATATAACGTCAAGTTTAAGAACTGCTTGGTAAAGATTATATGCGTGAATCTCTCAGTCTTTGTGTTGTTCCAATAATTTTTGTTCATAAGAAAGATGGATCAAGGCGCATGAGTGTCAATTATAGAGCAATAAATAATATAATCATTAGATATCATCATCATATTCCTAAGTTAGATGATATGCTAGATTAGTTAAGTGGATCTTTGGTATTCTCAAAAATTGATTTGCGTAGTTACCACCAGATTCACATGAAGTTAGGAGATGAATGGCAAACATTATTTCAAATTAAGTTTGATTTACATGAATGGTTAGTGATGCTTTTTGGTTTAACTTATGAGCCTGACACTTTCATGAAGTTAATGAACCATGTTCTTACGCATTTACGTTGACAAATTTTTAGTGGTGTATTTTTTATGACATTCTGATTTATATAGCCGATCACAAGAGAATTATCTTGATCATTTGCGTGTTGTTTTTGATGTTTTGCATGCTGCACGTTTATCTGGTGAACTTCACATTCAGTACATGTTGAGTCTCTTTCAAGACCATTTTGTTGCTCCACAAGGAATTAAAGTTGATATTGCCTAGATTGAAGAGATAGCTGTGTTCATATAACTACATCAACAAATTGGGGATGCAAGTCATGGCAGTGTTGATAAGTTTCGAATTCTGAAAAAAAAAAAATCAAACCAACACTTGGCAAGTCTACATAAACACAAGTTGCTGGTAATCTATCTACAAGAACAAATAAATAATAACTACCTTAAGACAGTTGACTGATGGTGCCATCAGGGTGATGAAGTCCATTGAGCTTTGAGTTTCTTCCTTGGGTGTACCTGAAAGTTATATTTTGCAAGGAAAGAGCATCAAATCAAAATTGGAGATTATACTTGTTGGGGTAATATATCAAAGGAAAGGAAAAATGTCAGAAGAGTAAAAGGCTATCGATCACAACAAACACATATTAGTGTGAACATATCCCGTATCACGACTATGGCCTTCTCAAAAACACATTTGTAGTACATAAATATATACCAAGGGAATGAGAGACCATAGTGCCATATGATAAGTAAAACTCATATTAACATGCAGACTCCAGTTTCTTTTTAAGGATTCTAAGACATCTACATAGTACATACCCTGCCCATATCAGCGTGTTATGCATGATGACAAACTGAGCCCACTTGTCCATACACAACAGAGTTCAGTCCACAACCACATGCAGCAATCCTTATGCTTCTCAACTACACAAACTACTCAGAAGGACTCAGATGTTAAGACTTGAAACTATGGAAAATACATTTGCTCGATGACAGAATCTTCGGGATGGTAGCCATCAAGAAATTTATCATCCGAACACATCCCCGAATCAACAATCTCTCAATGCATATTCTACCAATAATAGATATAAAAATTATATAATGGGCTTAAGCATAACTATAAACCTAAAGATTTGCATCATTATTACAAGAAAACTGATACAGAGCAAACAAGTAGGACTAACCTCCAAAGATGCTGACATTCCAGCCAACTTTTCGGTGGGTACTTGATCGATCGGCGAATCCGGAGAACCAGAGTCTTCAGTGGCCTATAAAGAGAATTTAACTGAGAGAACGCAAATTGTAAAATATGCACAACAACCATTTACAAGACTCAGGATATACATACCAGGGCTAGTGGCCTGTGGGCTCGCTCATTTGTAGAACTCGTCTCTATATTTGATAGAACCTTATTCATTAAGCTTTCCATATGCCTGTATTTTTGCTCCATCAGTTCCATTTTTTGTCGCATCTGGCTTACCACCTGGTCTGCTGCCTTTTCAATTTCTGAATCCATTGCTAGTTTTTCAGTACCACCAGAAATTCGTGTCCTCCTACATTTATTCTGACCAATTGTTTCAAACAGAATTTCATCGACACAATCATCATTTTGGACAGTGTCAGATAGCTGAGCCAATTTTTCCTGCAGTTGCGTCTGCACAACATATGAACTCTTATCAACCTTACATGTTTTCCATAAGAAAGGAGTAGGTAAAGTATTATCTCGAGTTTGTAACATACTATTGCCATTGATGACGATTCGTTCACAGGTTCCCCATCTTTGCGGGTACGGGTTAATATAAAAAGCTCAGCTTTGGTTGGCTCTTTTCCATTACTTATGGCCCGCTGCTCCACATGAAGAACGTACAGAAAACCAGAAGTCACAATGATTACTGTATATATGTATATGTAAGGAACGGATCAAATGAAAATATTGCTTAAATGGAAAATCAAAAAACCTTCTTAAATACATCATTGAATAGAATTACAAAAGAAAAGTTATAAAAGGCATTTTTATGGCATCATATAAAGTCATTAAGCTGATAAAAGTTGAATCGTTTCAAAATAGAAAATTTATAATATGTTTTAATGAATTTTATTAGTGGAAAAATGAACTATGTGCTTTACCTCAAGGTTGATGCACTTTAGGTTGATTCACTTTCTTTACCATTTTAATGCACATTATCAAAATTACTATAAAAGAAATGGTTTAATGTAGTATATATGACAGTCCTTATGAGAGTTCATGTCTATTCTTTAAATTAATAGTGTTTCAAAGATAATGTATTTTATTCTATTCATTGATGTATGTCATGTTGTTTTCTAGTCTCCCGTCAAAGCATGGTTCTCCATTTAAGCATTTTTTCCAGTGGACCCTCACCTATAAATATAAGAGAATCAAATGCGAACTCATTATTCAAGCATGGTTTGATGTAGTTCATGTGTTTTTTTTTTCAAACATGGCTTCAGTTTAAAAGCATAAGGCAGTACCTCCTCGCTGAGGCGCGCAAAGCTCTTTGTTCCCGAAGTGTGGCAAAACTTCACCTTTGCTCGGTTGGCTTTATTTCTTTCACTTTGCTTCTGCAATGTAGATTAAGAATTTGTATCCAATGGTTAAAACAAATATGCAAGTATCTGACCACTCACCACTGTAGGGCTTCTATAATGAAGAAGCCAGGTTTATTGGTGGCACATACCTGACTTTCTTCTGAATTCCAAAAGTTTATAAGATGTTGCCATTGGCCTGGAAGTACTCTCTTATCACGATGTGCAAGTCATTCCTCATCCGTCTGATGTGGGTTTATAATGCTTGGACTTCAAGTGTGCCTCCAATTGGCAAATTTTGTTGCAAGGTTTCTAAAGACACATCCCCTTATTTGAGGGTTGAATACAAACTTTGACTACAAAATGGATCACATGGTTTATGAGAAATGTGAATACAAATAATCAGTATACAAAAAATAATATTTTTCATAAATATAAACACCTGAACAAGCTGCCATATTTTCTCCTGAATTTCAGCAGGAACTTTTTTTCCAAGTGATATAACTGAGTGGAACCAACTTTCCATCCCGAGCTATAGTCCCAAGGAAGTTGCTTAGCTATGCTGCCTTTGAGCCTATGGGCTCTCGAAGCTTGTTTATTGGAACAAAAATATGTCTATCTTCATGTCGACTCCACACATAGAGACACTTTGTGGGGCCACGAGTCCTCCTTTTCTTGCTAGAAAAGTCTATTTTGAGATTAAAACAAGGAAATGATCACACATATACACACCATTTCATAACCAACTCTTTATTTGTAAGGGGTGTAAGTAACACCTGAAGAACCTGCATCACCATCAGATGGTAACGGATAGGGCTGCAATGCACTAATGCAAGGTTGCACTTGCAACTCATTTGTCTGGCTATGGTTTGATGTAGAGTTTTCAAATACTGGTTGAGCAACCATACCCCCACCTTCTGGTTGGCTATCAAGGCTGCTTTTCAAATGACCCAGAGAGCCATTTATATTATCATTCTCTTGTGGAAGAGTCAATAGTAGGGTCTAGGCAGAGGCAACAAATCACAAGATGAATATGGTTATGTATTTTCTTGCATCAGTACATAATGATAAGAAAAATATCGTATGCATGAATTGAAGAATTATAACAATAAAACTCGCTTAACGGTCACATAATAAAGTTCAATAAGTATTGGCAGCATATATTGTTCAGACATCAGATCGATAATTTATGAAAATATATTGAAACAAAATTTTTGAAGTATGTATGAATACGAGGTTGAAGTTCAGAATTTATCACCAGGACTATGTTCTTGTATTTATGTTTTCAATCTCAAAACCATGATTTGACAAATCAAGGAAGGCCAATGCTTACGACGCTCTATTTTAACAAATAGTTGAACATGATAACTACAGTACTACACATTATCTCATACCAGGAAAAGATGTGTCTTTACTAGCCAAATCCTGTGCAGGGGACTCCTCTTCATTTAAAGAACAAGAATGATATGAGTGATTTCCAGTTGCCTGGTGAGGTTGGTGTACGGGTTGGTCAGCTTTACTTTGATCATGTACGCTGTCACTATGCTCATCAGCGCCATGACTGTGTTCTGGTACCGATTTCGCTGCGACCGATCATCCATTACATAATTATTGTTCTTCATGATTGAATCTACAAAAAAGAAGGCCTTATAAAAGAAGGGAATGAGCACAAAAGCATCTGTATAAGTAACAAAAATGATAGAAACATCCAGGCAGATGACTGGCTTGAACAAAAGCAACACATTAAATGTCCACCGACTACACTTCAGAATATGAATTCCAGAGTCAGCATCAAATCAGGTCATTCAAAATGCCACAACATTATTCAGGTCATTTGACGGACATTCCACAATATAATTGGCTTAAGAACTGCTTAATACATCATAATCATGACTTGCACTTGGCATAATTTTTCATAGAATCAGAGTTACAATCAGAGTACGATTAACACGCTTAGTAGCGCACTTCAATTATAACATAGTATTGATACAGTTCATGAATTTGATAAGCAAAGCATATCGTAGTAAAAAGACTAGAAACTATCCCATGCAGTACCTCTATCAGAGTATTCGATAGCTGCAACATTTCATTAATTAGTCCATAATTAGCAAGCATTAAACTCACATGTTGAGAGATTTCAATAAATTAAAGAAATGCCAAAACAGTTATTTTCCCTTCTTACTCTCATATTATAAAGAAGCCAAGTACAAAAATGAAGTAAAGCTAGTGATGTTACGAAAAAATGAGACATGGGAGTCCTCGGATGAAAAAAAAAATGTACTCCAAGTAACAAAACAGCAGTGCAGCAATAAATATTAAAATGTAGTAGTTGTACAACAATTGCAAATCGCTCTCCAAGATTCACGATAAACCTTGATCTATCGTGTACCTGTGCAATCTGTCCCTAGATCATCCCTTAGTATGGGAAGCTGCGGCTGGGGAGTTCTATAATCTGACTGGTTTGATTGCCTATACACCCGAAGCGGCTGCTGATGATGAAACACATCTTCCTCTAGCTGTGGTTTGTTGCTTATAGGCTCCATTGGTCCCTTAGTTACTCCTTCTGTGGGCTCTGAGATTGAAGATGGTATAGCAAAGTATCCTGCAGAAGATGAAAATATATAGCGATTGCATCTTAAGGTAATCTATTCTTGTGCGTATTTAAAATGAGAAAAAACAAACATATATCATTGTGAAATGAAGAAAATTCACCAAAACATTCAGAAGAAAGTAGGTAACATGAGGTGTTCCTACCCAATGTCATATGACAAAGGCTTTAAGCATACATTACACAAATCACGGACTGTGCCCATCAGCAATTGAATAGTCGCAAGCAAAAAAAATTTGGAACAATGACAAAATTGATTAGCATTCAAGGTTTCCTTGGTCAAAACATCTCATTATGCGATAAGAATGCAAAACGACCTCATACCAGGGCATAGAAAACTGGAGTCTTAAAAATGATTGAGGGAGATGATTACAAGGGACAACATGTGGAAGCATCTAGCTTCATGTAGTACAATAATGCAGATGCTTGAAAAACCCCTCGTCTTTTCACTTCGTATTTCTCAATACTTTACCTTCACTTATTTTTATTTGTAATAATAAACACACGCAAGAGCTTAGATACAAATGTTAACCAAGGAACAGAGAACAGCAGCACAAAGACAAATAGATTGACTGAGGAACAGAAGAATGACATAAGCAGTATGCTACAGGTTCCAGTTTTCAGGTGCACAGAAAGGTTGGTTATTAAAGGCTCTTGTAAATTTTTAGTTTTTAATTCCTTCTGCAAAATACAACTTAACTCAGCTGCGATATATCTATACAAATATAAAGTTCCATAAATGACACGCCTGCCTAAGGGATATATACGAAGAATTTTATGATGGAGAAAATATAGTACATACCCCCAGCACTCTCTTGTTTGTTATACAACCCAGCTGATATCCAACATCTCATGAAGTTCTTCTTCACAAGCTCCATGAGGTCGATAATATGATCACTTTTACTATAATACTGCCGACAACTTTTCCAGATATGTTCAACATCTTTGAGTACATCTTCTGAATTCTTGTACTTCACTCCATTCTCAATATTATTATAGATTGCACTGAAGTCCATAGGTGTGTCTACAACGTCAAAATAATCCTGTAGACACCACAGTCAATAAGGTTTAGAAAATGGAAAAAGCTATCATGGTGGTACATCTTCATAGCCAACAATTGCATTTTGTTATTCTTGATTTTGTCTTTTACCGTAAAATCTTCCATAAGAGGATGACCAGACAAAACAATCATCCAAGTGAATTTTGCTATTGATGAAAGTGATAATGAAATAGAGCACTTGATTTCAAACAAAAGCAAGCAAAAGGATCATCCCACAATTGATCCAAAGTCTATATGCATATTATCTACAAAGAAGTGAGCAACATGCTTATACACCATGCTTATATTTTTTACCAAACGATTATTTGTGACTGACTGAAAAAGCACTCTTGTCATGTAAAAGCGAGTCGGTAACTTAGATGCTGAGGGTGAATTCTACTTTTAAAAACTAACAAGGGTGGCCAATGATGAAGTTTTCAACATGGCGTTCAACAGTTCGTTATGTATATGATCCACGGTAATGGCTACCGTCCATTTCGCCATAACCGCCATTGCACTCACAGCTCTAACTCAAGTCACAACTCAAACTTATTGATCCACAGGAGAATATAATTGCAGGTACTGTAACTCAAGTAGAATGCACTGTGAAAAGTTTCAAATGGCAGAATATAATTGCAAATACTGTAAACCATGTAGTAAGCTTGACATATTGAATACAGAGACTGACGTCTGATCTAGCTATTTTGGTCTCACTAAACTCTGCAGGGTATCGACGTTACCAGAAATTACAGGAATTCCAAGAGCAATAGGATCAACTGGTGTGTTAAATGGTACAGCAGCATGCATTCCCATAACCTCAGCAATTACCTAGGAAAAATATAAAGAAAAAATCATTAAAATTAGTCATAGTTTCAGAATCACAAGTCACATCTTCAAGATCAATGTTTTTTCCAAGCAATTTTTTATCTAACCGCTGTTGAACGGTCCAATTCCTATTGTTTATACTCACAATCCCCATGAGGTGCCTCTAGTTCCAATCACAGCAGTCTGTTGTGCGCAATCTCTACATTTACTTAATGATGTAGGGCACTTGAAGAAGCCAGCCCTCTCTGTGGCAAAGTCTCCAACATTGAAGTTTGCCTTCCAGACGATAATATGTAGCCACCTTCTGCTACCTTACCTGCGGGCAACTGCTGGCCACTAAAATGATCTCTATCAGCCAGCCTTTTTATAATAGTATCAACTAGATTGTCGATAACTGTCTCGGAGAGTAATGCTTGATGAATACCAATTTGGGATAGTGTGGTGTTGAGACCTGCCATTGAAAGTCTAGTAGCCACAGGAAGCTCATCGAATGCAGAGGCATACTTGCTCGAGTTTTGATTATGCAGATTTGAGCCACCAGCAATCCTATCAGCTAAAGTGGCAAGAACTGCATCCCTGAGAACATCTTGATGACTAACCGCGTTTGCGGCAGCATTATCAAATCCATCAAAACCGGAACTGGTGTTATTAGCTAGATTTCTATACACCAAATCCTCCCCACGAACTGGATCAAGCTTCTTTGGTCTTCCACGCTTTTGTTTCATCATCTGAGATGACACCGAAAAACCACAACAGCATTTTGAGTCCAAAATTATTTGCCAACAAACTACAAATTTCCAGTAACTAAACATACCCAGTTGAGAGGTCCACATCATTTAGTCCGCAAGCTCAAGGCTTTTATACACTTAAAACTCAGGCAAAACCAATATCAAAAAAGGGGACAAGTAGCAAAATGGGTCTAGCTGAGCTCTCATGAACGCCACTCAAACAAAGTTCCCAGTTTGACGACTTACGATCGATAATCCTAACCGGCCTCAAGAACTGCATTCCCGAAATGCAATTCCAACTCCATGTCAACCGAATTAAAAACGAATTACGGAACACCATACGACGATCAAACAAAACCATATTAGGGTTTGGGTATCACAAAGGAAAAAAAAAACCCTAGAAAGCAAAATTTGAGGAGTGTCGAATCTAAATTTCAGAACACGAATTCCTCCGCAAAGTCCGCCATTCAGCAGTTACTAGCCGGGGATGAATCCCGGTCGCAAGGTGATGACGATTTACAGACGAAATTTTCAGTTGGTAAAACAACGATTCAGCTTCGAGGATTATTAATACGAAACCAAATATGGCAAAATATCTAATTAAAATAAAAATATTAATTAGCAAAACCGAATTTCCACGATGTGTTTTTTTTGTTTATTGTTAATCGCATCCATGTATTGATTGATTTTTAAAAAATTCGAAATTGCCACTTTTTGTTCGTCCACTATCTTTTCTGCTTCCTCTCTTGATTACATCAAGATCTTCGCTATTTAAAATAATGAAGTTTTTTCATGTTATTCTTCATTGTATTAACAACGAAAATAAACTAATAATCTTCGTTGTTTGAAATAATAAAATTCCTTTTTTAGCTATTTTCGCTGTTCTAAATAACCAACTTTCCCGATATATAAGATAGAAAAAAAGATATTCAAATTTAAAATAACAAAGGTAAAATAAAAGATAAGATAAAAAATCTTTATTGCTTTAGATAACGAATAATATAATTATGTTCGTTGTTTCAAACAACGAAAAATGACATTGGAAACTTCATTATTCTAAACAGCAAAGATATATATGTTCTTCGTTGTTTATAATAACCAAGGTATAAAAATAAGGTAGAATGGACAACAAATAAAGAACGAGTGTAAAAAAAGATAATGAACGAAGAAAAAGTTATAGTTTCATAAAAAATCATTGATCTTGTGGTCTGGATTTTGTACTACAAATAAATGACAAAGTTTTAGCTAATGCGACTTCACTTAAACTTGTGATTTTCTTATTAAGCTCCATTAAAAAATGGCATCTATCAATTTTTTTATTTTCTTGCTCTAAATGATAATTTATAAAATATTATTCACTTGTTGCTACTTATATATCTGAATCTCATCTACCGATTAAAAAACCATAAATATATTTTACACATCCCCTTAATCAATCATATTTTATAATAATATATTTAAAAAGTGAGTTACCAAATAAAAGTAAATCATTCAATAATAAGAAATCAAATATGGTTGATCATTGGTTAAACAACTGACATACTCATACAACATTCAACATCTAACACTAAATTTTATAGAACGACACTTAAATATGTGATTTTTAGGGTAGTCAAACAATTTGGTGTCAAATGAAACCAACACAATTTTGAGTTAGAATAACAAATCACCAACTATCATGTGTAAAATAAATTATTTTTGTAATATATGCGCATGTCCATTGCTGATATTTTTTTTGGAAGAAGGTGTTTCATTAAAAAAAGAATGTACATGAGGGAGAGATTTTAAGCTCAAATAGAATACAAAACCAACCAAAATGGGTGAAAACTAGATTGTCTGAGGAGATGATCTAAACTTATTTTTTGAGCCCAATCAATATTGAATTATGTAGGTTTAAGAGACTGGATAAATCTGAACTTAATGATACAATCATACTTAATTGTCATTAGGATCTGAAGTTTGGAAAAGGGGGTGTCATTGAAGAATACATGATTTCTTGCCTTCCAAATATGATAAATGTAAGCTGAAATAAAGAGATGGCAAGACATCTTATATTCCTTAAGGGGAACGGGCTGGAGTACGACCACGAAAGCACTTGGTCCCAAGATAACAGAGCGGTGGAGGGATAGGAAAACTCAGCCTGAGAGTGATGATAATGAGACATCGAGTATGTTGGCACCAGAAGACTAAATGGTACAGATTTTCCAAGTGCATATCAAAAAGAGGGCAAAGATCAGAATTAAGGAGACCGAGCTTCAAAGAAGAGTTTTCAGAGGGAGCTTGTCCTGGTAGGCTAACCCCAAGAGAAAACTATGATTCAAATAAGCTAGTTTATTCCATACTAGTCGAAGCCAAGTCGGCTTTAGATAACCCATAATCTAGTGTACACTGATTTAGCAAAAAAGGGGTACCTAGAATCCTTTACGAGAAGGAGTCATCAATAACTGAGTAGAAATCCAAGTCTTAGTCCCTAGAATCATTTGCTTGGCCGGGCACGAGTAGGAGATTTTATGAGGCTGAGTTCACAAAAATCCTGATTTAATAATCTAGGTAGGGGTGTTCACAATACAGTTAAAATCGTTAACCGAAGATTTTAACCGTAATTAACTGAAATCGGTTAACCGAAACATTTAGTTGGGTTAGTGGATAAGGTTATTTGGATTATCTGTTAACCGATTAACCAATTAGACGAATAAAAATAAAAATACTAATATTAGATATTAAAAATTATAAAAAAAAACATTTATATAAAATATAAAAATATTAATATTAATAAAAATTAAATATAAAAATATTAAATATAATATTAATATTAATTTAACTGAATTAATCGAGTTTTTGGGTATTCGGTTAATCGGTTAAATTAACCGAATTTTGGTCAACCGAAAATCAGTTCGGTTAATGGTTAATACTTTTGGCTGTCGGTTAAACAAATAAAAATTTGATCGGTTAATAACCGATTGTTCACCTCTAAATGTAGGAGTGCATCTACTTGATCTTTAAAGAGTCGGACTTAAGATGTGAATTTCCAAGTTTGGGCAAGATAAATAGAGGAGTTGATATGAGAGGCTGCCTTAATACCCAAACTACCACAAGTAGCGGGAAGACAGATTTGTGCCTATTTAACAAGAGATTTGGATTCAGCTTGCCATATAAATTGTTTGCATATATGATTAATGGATTTAAGAATAGTTTTAGGTAATCCATAAACTCTGTACCAAGATACTTGGAGAGATTTTAGCACTGATCTTAAAAGGACACTCTGCAAGCAGAGGAAGTCCCATGATTTGATCTTAGGCGTCTAGAATTATAATGTGATGAGATCAAATTATTCAGTCTGTTATATATTTAACTCACTTAATTCTTGACTGTTCTTGAATATAATTTGATGATTGTAGCTAGATTTTGTGATTTAGGCTTATTTTAAGTCTTATTATGAAAATGTGCTAAAAGGCAGCTTTAGAGCCAAAGGCGGACAAGATAAAAAAAGATAATAGAAGACAGTATTTTGCCAAGTACAAGGACCGTACGCTGGGGTTCTCAGTTGTGCGCATGGTGATGTGATAAAAGGCAGAACACAAGTCACAACCAGAAAGAAAGAAATCAGTGGTCGCGCACAAAAGTCGAGCGCGTGGGACTTAAATAATACACACGCTCGGTACGCGCAGTTTCCTAATTGGGTCAGCAGAACCTTCTAAACATACGAGGGGCGTAACTTTCACGCCAGGTATATGATTTGAGCGATTCAAAAGGATATAGAAAGATTAGAAGATTATCTATAGTTTTTGAAAGAGAATTCATAATCTATTTTTTAGTGGATTTCTATTAGTGGAGAAAACAAGGTCGGTGGGCAATAAATTTTCATATTTGACTCCAAATTCGAGTCTTATATCAGCCTTCGAAGTCCAATCTTTATCTGAATTCAGATTTGTATAAAAATATGTTGCTTAAGATATAAGCTGCTCAAACTTATATAAGGAGGTCTCTACCTGACTAATGAAGTGTGTCAAGCGTTATAGCATTGTGCGATACTTCAATGTGTGCAACAAGCTTCAAGAAAGCAGTGGAGAGCGGAAAGGGAGCACGTCTCAAAGGAGTTTAAGGTCAGTTTATGATGATTTCCTTTAAACTGATTAAGTTCTTTTCTATGGTCACACATGATTAATTCTTATATAGTTCAGGTGATGTAACCAATGAATTATTGTTGTGAGATATTTTGTGCTTAATAAATTGTAGCTTTAATGTCATGTTTACTGAGCTAATTAACATAAATATTATTTAATAGCATAGTCTAACAAACCTATTTTTATTTTGCATAGTGATATTAATTGACGTCATTAATATCACTAAATAGAATAAATTAATCATTAACTAGGATATTAGATCATTTGACAAGTCTTACTTGCTCCCTTAGGTACTACTCGGTCTTACCGAAATCATTTGACTTCAACTGACGTCTGAAACATAACATTGATAATATATACGGTGAGAAATACACTAGCCAAATTGACATCGTTGTTGAAGAGCAGCAGATTAATTTTTGACAACTTTTAACTTAGTTTTTACTTAACTTAATTTTTAAAATATTTTGTTATTTTCTTTTCATCATTTCCTTTCATCTCACTTTGTGTTCATGAATGTGATAGTGGCTTTGGATGATTAGGAGCCAAGACAATGAATTTTTACCTTTGGATGTGGAGATGGAGTGCACTTTTCATAAAAACAAGAAAACACATTAAAAGACGATTTGAAACTGGTTCAGAACACTACTCTGTTTGTGAAGGACGTGGAAGAGCCCCTACCACTCAAAGATTACTTGAAGCTTATTTCCGATGGATACAATCATCCATCACGACTTAAGAAATTATCAAGGCTAGTTGAGAGTTCAAACCTCCCTTACTCACCTTTATTATCACACAACATATTTGGAGGCACGCCGAATGAGGAATCAGCTGCACACATACAGACCTTTCTAGAGATATGCGAAGCATTCAAGGATGGAAATATACCAACTGACGTAGTTTTTCTTCGACTATTCACATTTACTCTGTGAGACAGGACCGAGAAATTGATAAGGAGCACCCGCACGAGACTTTTTGAGATGAAAAAAACTTTCAGATGCTTTCTTATGACAATATTTTTCACCCGCACATAACTTCGAAAGATTTCAACTTTCAAGCAAACTAACGGAGAATCACTTTTTGACGTCTGGGAGAGATAGATGGAGCTGCAAAGGTGATGCCCTTACCATGGATTCCCGAACTATATTCTTATGAACACATTTTAATTTTCTGACAAATCAGACTATGAACCACGCTTCTGGAGGCTCACTGGTGAATCAACCTCCTGATGAAGCCGAAAAAATAATTGAGGGGATATCTACCAATTGCCACATGTGGGATAGTGAGAGAACATGAGAATCACAAATGGCGCATAATCTTGTCTCCAACACTGCTGGAAGTTTTAATTATTTTAGCAAAATGATTGATGAAATAATAATGAACCAAAAAAATTTGGAAATCCCTAAAACTAGGGCTTTGTTTGGTTTAGGAAAGGAAAATGAAATTTTCTTTGATTCCAATTCATTTTACCGTATTTAGTTAGAAGTGGAAAGTGTTAAAGAAAGTATCAAAAAACTTTATAATTCAATTAAATTTTCTTCTAATTTTTTTCTGTCTACTTACTCTAAACCATACGAAGAATTCTATAAATATTTCCTTAAATTTGTTTTATTCCCTCCAATCTTATATAAACCGAACAAAGATTAAGGTTATGTCTGGTATAAGAAACTTTGAGGTAATGAAAAATGAGAGGAAAACTGATGAAATTTCATGTTCGATTTAGTGAAAGTTGAGAAGAAAGAAAATTGGATGAAAAATTATATGGAAAGTTTGTTTAGATAAAATGTATTTTGATACTGTCCAGAAATATTTTCATCTCAAATAAAAAAAGTGAAAAAAAGGGAATATAGGGGCGAGTCATTTTTCCTCAAATTTTCCTTTCTCCCAAATTTTCTCTAAACCAAACACAACCTAAAAAGTCTGAAGATCGAGAACACCCGACAACAGTTATACACATTTTCAAGCTGTATCGATATCACCAGTGACACAGAACAAGGACAATTTTAACTTTTACATCAATCTAGAAGGGCTTAGCATTATGTGCAGTACCTTGTAGCTATACAAAGGAGACTTCATTCTCTGAATTCACAAGTTAGTTTCAAAGAAAAAGCCTTCGGAGGTTGAAGCTGTGTGTATTAGTAGTTTCTGTTTCAATGTCCTTCAAGTTCTTGGGAAATAATCCAAACAGTGGCAACCCATGCATGGTTTAATGTGATCTGTCAACATGCAGACCGGATCCCATAATTCATCGAGAGGACAAGGTGGGTTTCCCAAGAATCACCAGGGATGATACCCATCTTCAGAAGTTCTTGCCCGTCCTATTTTTGTCGAGACGTGCTTTGCGAACAGCCTGTTGGATTTGTCTCTCATGTTCCTTTAACATATCATCTAGGTTTCCTCCTGGAGGCATTAGTGGTCCTGAGTAGTGGATTCTGTTCTTCTTCGGAATGTAGCCCTGCAGTCATTTCCAGTACCATCATATCAGTTTGCACATAATTGGTCTTTAAAAACTACATCAAGGCTTTAGTTAATGAATTATGCCAGCCACTACATGGACCGTCCAGCTAGGAATATCGATTTAACAAAGTTTGATCTTAAAATTTGCAAATTGTTAAAGGCGTGGTCACTTCACATGGTTAGATGCAACAAAGATGATTATGCAGACAGCCTTGCTTCCAAGTACCGGTATCCAATATCCAATTTAATCGCTCAGTATATGCAAGATGCACACATTCCGAATAGTATTTGTTTTTCATGGTTTTAGAATTTGATGAAGCTCCTCAGTTAACTAGTTACGGTATGCCAGGTGAAGGGCAGAAGATACTTACTGTGGTTGCATCCCTGCCAGAAACTGATTCGTCTTTTCTGTTCGACAAATCTGTTTCTCTAGACGTATGAGATCGTTGAGCCTTGGGCAATACAAATGGTTGCACTGTCTCCCCCTCATTCGTCCTGGTATGTCTCGATGAGCCATAAACACTGGGGTGAATCATTGAAGTAGAGTGCATGTAGCCTTTTTGAGCAATTCCTCTGGGAGCCTCCAATCGGAAGCCAGAACCAATATCTTGAGGATGCTTGTATTTGTGACTAATGCTTTGACCCTGTTATGCTTTTGTTAGATGAAATGTAGCCCACAAGTAAGAAAAATAAGTATGCAGGCTCGTAACTATGCCATGAAAATACCTGTCGTCCTTGATTGTCAAATTCAGGCGATGGAACAGCCTTAGTTTCTCTTGGACCCCTTCTGACTGATTCAGGCCCTCGTCCTTTCACAGCTTCCGCTTTTTGTCTGGGAAGAAAAACAAGAGTAGTTCTTGATTTTGAGCACACAAAATTTCTTGATACAGAGGTACGATAGTCAAGCGCTTGAAGCTATGAGAATGCAAGGCTTTTTTCTCGCTCTACACAGATTTTTTTTATTTCTGTATACAGCCTGATTTACAGGAAACGGATTCATGGACTACGAATTTTCCTCATTTTGTAATTTTCACCAACTGCTTTATCTAACAAGAGAGACTGGAGCTAGGAGTTAAAACATGTTTAGGTTACTTAGATGAATACCTTCTTTTTTCCTCATCTCTAAGTTTCACATCGAATTCCTTGCTTGGAGTATATTTTGGCAAACTTGATGGTGCGCAAGGAAGTGGCTTTGTAGTGAAGAACTGCAAAAGAGATGTATCAACAGTCAACGCAACGGTAGTTTACTGTGTTGGTTTACAAAAGTCATAGACTATGTATGAAGAAATAGGAACCGGGAATTCAGAGAAAAGAAGTTGCTATAAGAACTATAATGCCTGCGAGACGTAGATCGAAAAAGCTAGTGCAGAAAAAATAATTATTTTAGTATCTTCATCTAGCATTCCGTATGTATGTGGAATTATATAGCACTTGATTGCTTAAAAAATATATTCTATAAATGGTTCGCCATTGTGCAATCAGACACAGACTTAAAATTTTGTTTAACAGTAGGAGAAAATGACAGTACTGAAAGAAGTAAGCTTGTTGTGGACGTGAAACTAGTAATTCAAGTTACCTCACTATTAAGAGCAGAAGAAGCTGTTCCGCGACCCTCAGGTTCCATAGAAAGCAGCACATCAATCAGAGCCAGAGCTGAAGGAGGAAAGTCTTTGAAAGTATCAGTTAGACGGCGCTTGTATGGTTGATTTGGTTTGAAGCTAGTTGCATGAGGTAACTTTGGTTTCTTCCAGTATTCTTCAGAGGGTGAGCCACAAAGCTTAAATATTTTATGCATTTGCTCAACCTGCAATTAGATCAAGAAAATTTATGTGAAAATCTTATTTGCATACACAAATTGTTATTGACAACAATAACAAAGAATGGTTTAAACTCCCAGATCATCAATAAAACCTCAGTTCTTCCAGGCATGATGGGCTTTCCAGCTAGCAATTCCGCTAGGATGCAACCAGCACTCCACAAATCAATGGCCACTCCATACTCAGTCGCTCCAAGCAAAAGTTCTGGAGCCCTATACCATAGAGTCACCACACGACTAGTCAAGGGATGTGGTTGGTGGGGGTTGAAAAAGTTGGCTAAACCAAAATCTCCAATTTTGAGTACACCATTGTTGTCAACAAGAAGATTTGACCCCTTGATGTCCCTGTGCAGAATCCCACGGCTATGACAATGTTCAAGTCCGCGAAATAACTGATGCATATAGCATTTAATCTACAAAGAAGCACAAAAAGAACTTGATTACACATAAAAGTAAGGATTAATTGTGTTTTTCAAAACATCAATCTGCTACTTCATTTTCACACAACCATGATCCTCTTTGAAATAGAAAGATATGTTTATTTGATGTATGCTTCTGCAGTACGCTATCTCCCAGTTGAATTCATACCAAAAATCAATCATAGATTTAGGTTATAACATCTGACAGTCTGCTAAACCGACTTCAATAGACAAATTGTTATAAGTAATAGTGAGAACTTGAACTATGCCAAAGACATTAAACATGAGATGCAAGCATAAGAAATTATAACCCTTATACACAGGCTAAATGTTCTTTATCTTGCGACTTGATTTTGTTGTTTCAGGTGACAACGAAAGACACAAACAGAAGGAAAAGAGTGCAAATAACTTTTAGTTACGTTTTTTGAGTTAGAGATTCATGAAAAAGATAAGCATACTTTCACCAGGCAGTAAATATAAAACGAACCTGCGATTCAGTAAATTTGACACCATGAGTTGCTAATAGCCCAGTTAGATCATGTTCCATGTACTCGAAAACAAGGTACAAGCTGCCTGACATTCTTGAAGTGACTATACATTCAAGCTTCATGACATTTGGGTGGTCAAGCTGGCGAAGAATGTGAATTTCTCTAGCCATGAATCTAACGCTTTCTGGGTCCATATTCACAAAACGGACTTTCTTCATGGCTACAATTTTTCCAGTCTCAAGATCACGGGCCTTATATACGCTACTGTAAGTTCCTTGTCCAATCTGCAACAATAGATCATCAAAGTTATTTGGATTTCAAATAGATACACAATTGTTAGATGTAATTGCCTTACTATGGATATCTTATGGTTTGAGAATCAGAGAAGCCATCAGGCTATAAAACAGTGAAGAAATCCGTAACCACTTATCTTACATTGCCTTTGATAAATTTACCCATCATAGCAAAAAGATGACAAATTTGAGCAAAAAACAAAAAACATAATTGGATTATTTGAAGGGATGGCAATGTAACACTTACTTTCTCAAACCTCTCAAATGATTCTGTCCTTCGAGGCACCCATCCTTGAATGGCCTCTCCAGCTACTGAAGATAACCACGAAGGCCATCCAGCGACAACTTGTTGCTGTCCCGAACCATAGGCAAGGCTTACTGTTCTTGCAATGGTTGGTTGCCTGCCACTGGATCCCAAATCCATCGTCCGGTGTCCTGAAGCCGGCCTTTCAACAATAATAGTTTTCCCATTATCTCCGCTAGCTGCCTGTATAGCCGGTGGGTTCGTCAGGGGTCGCACAGAGGACCCGTGACTGCTTACATCAATCACTACATTTTCCCCCTTGCAAGGCGCAACCAAAATCACAGAAGAGTTATTATTCTGTTCTTTCACAGCTTGACTTGCATCAAAGCTATCCGCTATTGCGCCACTGCCTTTGGAACAAATGCCGCCCATCACAACCTCCGTCCC
Organism: Kalanchoe fedtschenkoi; assembly: GCA_002312845.1. NCBI lineage: Eukaryota > Viridiplantae > Streptophyta > Magnoliopsida > Saxifragales > Crassulaceae > Kalanchoe > Kalanchoe fedtschenkoi. The sequence continues at coordinate 122,213 of NQLW01000087.1, forward strand.
AGAAGTGACAGAGAAACAATGTGTATAAAAAGATTTTTAAAATGCTAACTAATCAGGCCTTCAAATGCCAGAATGCTAAATTGGCAGAACCCTAGAAACCCCCAAAATCCTCCCAGTATATACAATCCTTGCAACCCCCCAATAAATCACAGTCAACCTGGGCAATCTCAATTTTGAACGTCCACCAAAATCACCAAGTAAAAATCGATTCTTTTCTGGTTGAAAAAAAAATCCCAGAATCCAGAAACGCAAATGAATCTTCCCCGACCCAGCAGATTGAATAAATGTAAGAAAAATGGGGAGACAAAAAAAAAACTAAGGACAGCAGGCCTAACCAACTGCAAATGCGCAACACAATGAAAACTGCCCGTAACAAAATTTGCCAGCTTCTGGCCAAGGCGGAGGTCGCCTCACCAGCTTTTCTGTTATTCCGTTTCGATGTAATTTTCCTGTTTTTCAGCTCCTCATAAAATTACTCTGACAATATCTCAAGGAGGGCGATCCATACACAGTTTGGTCCATACAAAATATAAAAATACTAAAGAAAAATAAACCCAAATGTGGAAAATTTGGAAAGATGGGGGAAAGGAAGACAGCCTGTAAGAATGAATAATGCAAGGTAGAAATGACAGTGGTCAAAATGTACAGATGTAAAGTGAAGAGGGAGATGAGCGGAGCGAGCTGCTTTCATCCATGGTGGCGGCGTGGTGCCAAACTCATATCCTATCAGACGCTCTGCATCTGCAACTGAATGACGCCATGTGCACGACGTGGTCGCTACACCACAACGATGCTGAGGATTCGACGAGTCTATACCACGTCGTTTTGTATAATTTGCTTTAGAGTAGTAGTGGTTCATCTTTTCTGTATCTAGTTATCTGTCTAGCCATCAACAGTGTATCCAGTATTTTTTCTTTCAGGGTAAAATTATATAATTAAAATTTTGATTAAATTTAAAAGAAAAAAATAAAAATTTAGATGAAATTAAACATATTATATATATATATATATATATAAATTTTTTTAAATAGGCATAAATATTTTTGGAAGAATTCGGGGGTCACTGTCTCCGCCTATGACCATCAATATCATCTTGATCATCTTCTTCAAATAAAGCCTCACACTCTTTGGATTATGGCAAGTTCCCTTTGTTTCAACTGTTGCTGTAAGATTTTCTTTAGAAGTAAATCAACACCTTCCGAAGAATCTTGAATTTATTTTTTCAGAAAACCTGCTGCATGTGAGCACTTATGCCTGTATCTTTTATTCCAGGATTCGATTCTTTAATTTTTGTATCCTATAAGAATACCTTGGGTTTGCTACATAGCTATTGTTCCTGGCTTGGCAATTTTCGGCCGTCCAATTGTGGTCATTGCCTTTGTTCAAAGCAAATCATTTTAAGGCATCTGTACTTTGACATTTGTTTTGCTTCCATATTGTGTATATATGTCATGCTTGGTGAATCCATACGCGGATCCACCGGGGGCCGAGGGGGTAACCGTCCCCTGAATTCCACTTAAAATTCTTCTACCTAGGGTAAAAAAAAATTTATATATAAAAAAAAATTTATATGTATAATTTAAATTTTTAATTTTGTCCCCCCAAATTCATTTTGAATTTTTAATTATGTAATTTTGCCCCCTCAAAAAATTTTTTTGACTCCGCCACTGGCTGAATCTAAGTTCTTTCTTGCAGATTAACATTGCAGACTAGCTCCACCATAAAGGTTCTTGAAAGGCCTAAATCATTATCAACTGAGTTACTTCTATCAACTGTTGGTGATCAGAAGTTCACAGCTTTCTTAGTCCGAATACCCTTTCGCTGACTGATGGAAATGAAGCATTGACTCAGTCTACAATAGAATTTGCTTGCCAATATGATCAAACATCAGGTTTTTCTATATGCCTATTCCAGTTCTCCTAGCTATTTATTTTGCAGAGAGCAGCTAGAAACACACTTTAACCAGTGCAATTATTCTTATCTCAGAGATTAAAGTTCCAGTCTCAACAAAATTTTTTAGTATAGACCACAATGTCCTGTTGTAAGCTCATACGAGTTCATTTCAAGGATTTTAGCTTTGAGGTTAGGGAAAATTCTTCTAGATCTTATTGATGAGGCCCAGGGAGCTTTGGTTAAGGTATCTAGATATATTTATGTCATGAACTCAAGATTATTTCCTATGCAATGGGCTTATTATTAGAAATGATGGTTTTGGTGTTTCCTCAGTATAAAAAAACAACACAATCTCAAAACTACGCTCCTCCATTTACTGCACCACTTTGAATGTTTTTTTGAATTTGATACTAATTCTAATATTTGGATCAATATATTTCTAAGTTTTTGCTATTTTAAGTTTATGTATAATTTTACTTTTTAAGTTTATGTGTTGCTATTTCCATATATAGTTATTATATATTTTGGTTCATAAGTATGATTGTTCTCCTATCTATTACTCATGTGATTGTGGTGATCCTTACATTTTTTGGATGTTTATTACTCACAGAGTAGCATATGTATTTTAAAAGTTACTATTGTGATTTTTCAATCGTATGCCAATAATAAATTTAGTGAAATATTCACCATTTCAGATTTAAATTAGATATATTTACATATTGAATTAAGTAAGAAATATAATTGACATTGCAAAATCGTATATCTAATACTGCACAATTGATTTGATTATTTGTTGAGCTCTTTAAGATTTAACATGGGATAAACTTTGTAACTGAACGATCTCTTAAAAATGATTACACGGTGACTATAAGTATGTGAAAGAGTGAATAAGTTTCTATTTGTGACCTGTAATTTATAATATATAAATTTATCTTATATTGTCTTAGATGAATGTTAAGAGAATTCGACAGTGTGAATGTGGAGCACTTCGCAACAACCTAATCCATATTTGGCTGGTTGAATGTGTTTATATTTTCTAATGTATTATGTTTTTGTAGACGTGTATAAAACTATTAAGATATAAAAAAGATATATTTATATATTTAATTAATGAAAAAATATACGAATAAATATATTTGATATCTTACAATTCTAAATCCGATACTTGAAAACTGATTTGAATATTTGTTAAGATATGTATTAATAAAGATGAGATTCATCTTTGTAACCGAATATTATCTTAGATGACGATGATTACTATAATTATGGTAAATGTGGAATATGTTTCCATTTGTTATCTATACTTTACACTTTATAGGATAAAAATATTTATATGAGTGTCAAAAGAATTTGACTGTGAGAGTGTGGAGCATTCGTCTGATGCCAAATGAAGAATCATATGATCAGAATGTTATGAATAACGATGAGTCGGAGTAATCAGAATTGGAGCGTTTGATGAATGAATTGAAAATTGACTATAACTCAACTTCATACAGTTAAGTTTTTTTTCCAGTTGTCAATTTATTTATTTGTCATCTATGTGTAACCATTTAAATTACATTCGGTTTTTTATGTGCAGACTCATTTGATGAGAAGGCGAAGATTTTTTATATGTAACCGTTTAAAAGTGAACATAATTGATGCATTTATTTTATTTTATAGAATTTAGATTCATAAACATGTTTTGTTACTGTTTTATTTTAAATATGTAGTTAATATTTATATTTTTG
>NQLW01000087.1:131874-149859 GCA_002312845.1 Kalanchoe fedtschenkoi
CAAATGATAAGCTGGTCTTTCAGTGGTATCCTCCTTTGATTTTAATGTGCGAAATTTCACTGCCATTGCTTTAGCTACTTTGACGTTGTCACCGACTACTATACGTACCTTGAAGCCAACATTTTGGAACATCTTAAAGGTATCTTTCACTTTTAACCAACGAAGATCCTCCAACACCATGCATGTGTACACATCCTTAGTTTCAACACCAATGAGCTGATTCCAAATGCCAACTAATTTATGAAAAATAGTAAGATTATCATCAGGCTTGTACACAAATGGACGAGACACCAGTATTTTCCCAGACTTGGTTACTGTCAAAATTAGCCAGATTGTAATGACTGCATTGAGTATTATCTCATGAAATTTGAATCCCAAAACCCCAGAAAATACCATGCTCACCGGCTGGCCAAGCAATACTGCTTCTGCCTCCATACCTTCAACACCAGAGCAAGCTCCTCCAAGATCATAAAATGATGTCGAATCTTCTTCATGTTTTCCCGTCAAAGTCTCTGCCAATTCAAACATGGAAGTACCTAAGGCAAGTAGCACCATGTCTCTTGAACCCCTCTGTTATAGTTTTTAGATGCAATCTTCTTTTTAGCCACTTGGTCTTTAGAAAAAGCATCCATGAAAACTCAACCAGCTTGCAAGCCACATAGCAACTGCCCTCAGAAATTATATTATTCAACCCAGTCTTCATAAATTGCATATACCGGTTCGACCTCATTGTTGGCTTTATCGCCATCAGCACTTGCCTGACTTCAACTTTTCCACTACTATGGAAACCAAGAAATCCAGAACATGGTGCACCAACATAACATTCATTTTGCACAGCCTTTGGTGGTAAGGGAGGTGGCCTCTTGGTCCCATTATGCCTTAACCCAGCTTGCTCAAATTTCTCAAAGTAATGTTGATTGCTGCTGCAATTAAAGAAAATAACAAAATACCAAGGAAAACTCAGAGAACCATCTACCCAAACAGTTGGCGTGCAGAATTTCTCTAGGGTTTTCATCCCAGGGTTAGAAGGCTGCCAAACCATCATGCTAGGTAAAATCATACTAATGGGCTGACCAAACATTGCAAGCTCCGATTGTCCCCCACCAAGACCACATCCAGCAATGCCATACTCGTCCAAGATCTTAAACTTGTCTAACCTTTCTCTCAAAGTAATAAACGAGTCCATTTCTGGAGGTAATGGAGGAGGTCTATCTAATCCATTATCTATACAATCAACACTTTCAAACCCAACCAGGTTGTAACTACTGCAACATAAACTCAAGGAAGAAGCAAACTGGAAAGATATATCCACTTGAGCATCTTTACAAACACCTAGTGTGCACAGTCTCAATGCATACCTCAAAACATGGCTTGGCAGTGACCACACCTCAACATACTCATCCATTTTATCGACAGATGAATCACTATATTGTGGATTAGACAATAACTTATCAACAACCAGTAGAACACATTTCTTCTCAATGCCCCAATCTTCTTCCTTAGTGTTCACTTTAGCATCTTCGTTGGTTATGACTAACATCATCTTCTCAGAATCAACCAGCTGAAGAGGCTTGGAGACAAGAGTTGGAGTGGCATCGACCGGTGACATTGCTACTGAAGATTTACTGAAAAGGTTAGTACCAGAACATAACCCTAAAGAGCTTCCAGCTGATAGCTCTGTCGAAGCTGGCGAGCCGACACTGAAGTCCCAAACAAAGGACTAGCAGCACCAGCCGCACTCACTGCCGGTGACGACGGTGACCAACACCATGGACTCCCATGCATCGCGGAAGCAGATCTGGTCCCGAACAAGCAATCTGAACCCGAGATCGCAGTAGGTTGAGAATGATCCGAGACAGGGCTAGACGACGGAGAGTATCCCCCAATCGTCCGATTTTGAATCTCCAACATGCTCCGGATCTGAGCCATAAATTCTTCGTGACGTCGGTTGGACTCCGTCAAATGTCCGACCACCATTTGCTTAATCTCACTGATTTGAGTAGAAAACTCAGTAAGCTCTGCATCGGTAAGCATCCTGTCTTCTTCCATCTCTCAATGAGAGCACCAAATGATGTGAACCGATTTTTATTGTAATAAAATAAGTGCCGGATATAAAGAAAAAGATAGATTTGAGAATGAAGTTGAGATGAAGAAGATGAGAATGGAAGTGATTAGAGGAGAAGGAGATGAGTTTAGGAATAATTCTTGATTGCCTATTTCATTCCCCTCCATAATACATTTATATATGACTTTACAAATTACCTACTATACTCTTAACTATATGTATTACCCTAAAGACCCTTAAGTGGCTAGATATTTCTCTCTTGCAACACTAGCTCCACCATAAAGGTTCTTGAAAGGCCTAAATCATTATCAACGGAGTTACTTCTATCAATTGTTGGTGATCAGAAGTTCATAGCTTTCTTAGTCCAAGTACCCTTTCGCGGGCTGATGGAAATGAAGCATTGACTCAGTCTACAATAGAATTTGCTTGCCAATCTGATTAAACATCAGGTTTTTCGATATGCCTATTCCAGTTCTCCTATCTATTTATTTTGCAGAGAGCAGCTAGAAACACACTTTTAACCAGTGCAATTATTCTTATCTCAGAGATTGAAAGTTCCAATCTCAACAAAAATTTTTAGTATAGACCACAATGTCCTGTTGTAAGCTCTTATAAGTTCATTTCAAGGATTTTAGGTTTGAGGTTAGGGGAAATTCTTCTAGATCCTATTGATGAGGCTGAGGGAGCTTTTGTTAAGGTATCTAGATATATTTATGTCATGAACTCAAGATTATTTTCTACGCAATGGGCTTATTATTAGAGATGATGGTTTTGGTGTTTCCTCAGTATAAAAAAAACAACACAATCCCAAAACTACGATCCTCGCTTTCCTGCACCACTTTGAATGTTTTTATGAATTTGATACTAATTCTAATATTTAGATCAATACATTTCTAAGTTTTTGCTATTTTAAGTTTATGTATAATTTTACTTTTTTAAGTTTATGTGCTGCTATTTCCATATATAGTTATTATATATTTTGGTTCATAAGTATGATTGTTCTCCTATTTATTACTCATGTGATTATGGTGATCCTTGCATTTTTTGGATGTTTATTACTCACAGAGTTGCATATGTATTTTAAAAGTTACTATTGTGATTTTTCAATCGTATGCCAATAATAAATTTAGTGAAATATTCACCATTTCAGATTTAAATTAGATATATTTACATATTGAATTAAGTAATAAATATAATTGACATTGCAAAATCGTATATCTAATACTGCGCAATTGATTTGATTATTTGTTGAGCTCTTTAAGATTTAACATGGGATAAAAACTTTGTAACTGAACGATCTCTTAAAAATGATTACACGGTGACTATAAGTATGTAAAAGAGTGAATAAGTTTCTATTTGTGACCTGTAATTTATAATTTATAAATTTATCTTATATTGTCTTAGATGAATGTTAAGAGAATTCGACAATGTGAATGTGGAGCACTTTGCAACAACCTAATCCATATTTGGCTGGTTGAATGTGTTTATATTTTCTAATGTATTATGTTTTTGTAGACGTGCATAAAACTATTAAGATATAAAAAAGATATATTTATATATTGAATTAATGAAAAAATATACAAATAAATATATTTGATATCTTACAATTCTAAATCCGATACTTGAAAACTGATTTGAATATTTGTTAAGTATGTAATAATAAAGATGAGATTCATCTTTGTAACCGAATATTATCTTAGACGACGACGATTATTATAATTATAGTAAATGTGGAATATGTTTCTATTTGTTATCTATACTTTATACTTTATAGGATACAAATATTTATATGAGTGTCAAAAGAATTTGACTGTGAGAGTGTGGAGCATTTCGTCTGATGCCAAATGAAGAATCATATGATCAGAATGTTATGAATAACGATGAGTCGGAGTAATCAGAATTGGAGCATTTGATGAATGAATTGAAAATTGAGTATAACTCAACTTCATACAATTAATTTTTTTCTGCCAGTTGTCAATTTATTTATTTGTCATCTATAAGTAACCGTTTAAATTACATTCGGTTTTTTATGTGCAGACTCATTTGATGAGAAGGCAAAGATTTTTTATATGTAACCGTTTAAAAGTGAACATAATTGATGCATTTATTTTATTTATAGAATTTAGATTCATAAACATGTTTTGTTACTGTTTTATTTTAAAAATGTAGTTAATATTTATATTTTTGTTATATAAATTAATTATTTGTGTTCGCTAATTTTAATTAATACTTAATATAAAATGCATGTGACACATACTAAAACAATAATTATAATCCCGAGCAGCGAGGCTAGGTGACAATCATCCAAAAACGGCTGGTATTATTCAAATAAAGTAGTTTCACTACAAATTTGGTTTGTTTTGAATATCAAATGGTCACTGAATGGTAATGACGTATAAATCATCTTACTTCACATAATAAAATCTACATATGTGAAATTATAACCTATTACAAAATAAAGCAAAAAAAAGAAGAAAAAGGAAAAAAACCCAGCATGGAGCGACGGGCACAAACTAGTTTAAATACAAACTTGAAAGAAAATTATATTCACATCTAACTAATTATACTTTGATACTATAGAGTTTGTGTAATTTTTAAAAAAATTTATACTTTTGAATTTAACTATATTTTGCAATTTTTGCACCAAACCTATTTATCTTCTTTGTTCATTTTTTTTCTGCATTTATGTATGAATGGCGGTACCAATTATTTCGCTCTTTAATACTTACAGCTTAGCTATGTTTCACATAAAGATTTTAAAAAAAAAAACTTTATAGCAAGAAGGAAAACTATAAAAACGGGTGTGAACTATCACACTTTCCAAAATCTTGAGTAGAATATCAAATTTTAAGAAGAAAAAAGTCATTTTTATAATGTGATCTCTAATAATATAAATTAACACAACAAAATTACAAACATTACAAAACTTTGTCATTTTCTTCTGAGGTGTCAGTTTGGATTAGTATCAAGACAATCCTGATTGCAGTTTATGATCCTCAAACTAATTCTTGTTTTTGTTACACTCATTTTTATGCAAATGACAAATATAAAGATGGAAATTTCATCCATGATGAAGTTTACCTATATCTACACAATCTCGTACACTATGACGCTACGCGTTCACTTTGTTACACTTCTCTCGCAGAGATTTGCTCCAGCCATTTAATCTTGATCTAAAAATTATCTTAATCAAATTTGAATTTTTTTAAATGTGACTCTTTTGCTTCGTTTTCTATCATTTGTAAATCTGCTGTTGATTTTTTTTTCAATTCCGATCTTTTCGCAGTTGGGAACCGATACAATCTACCACATTTTCGCGGTTCCCAACTGTTGCAATCCCACGTGTTTGTTTTTAGGCACACATATGTCTGCGTGTCTGCCTAGTCAGATTTGTAAGGTTCGGAACTGCGAAAACCATAATATTTTTACAATTCCTAACTGTCATATTCTGTTACAATTTGCATTGTTGCTAATTGTGATGTTTTTAGCAATAGCCCAAATTGATTGTAACAGTTCGGAACTGCAAAAATCTTATTATTTTTCGCAGTTCCGAACCTTACAAATCCGACTGGGCAGACACGCAGATCAGAAGCAGACATCTGGATTGTAACAGTTGGGAACCATGAAAATATGGTAAATTGTAACGGTTTCCAACTGCGATAAGGTCAAAATGGAAAAGAAACCAAGAACGTATTTACAAATGATAGAAAACGAAGCAAAAGAGTCACATTTGAAAAAAAATCATCAATTTTATTTTTGTAACTCCAACTAGCTTTAAAAAAAATTGTACCCCTAATTAAGATAAAAAAAATCATGTTTTTTATTTTTGTACCTCATTCAGCTTAAAAAAACTTTTTTGTATCTCCGAAATAAAATTTCTAATTCCGCCACTAGTTGCATACATATGTGCTATATACTAGATAAGTTAATAATTCATTAACAAAGTATAGGTGAAACGTAATGGTGATTTTTAGTAGTTTATAAGTCCAAAGGTAATAAAACTCAGAAAATAAATTCATTAATTGGAGTAAACTTGGTTTGGTAAAGTAATAATTTATAGTTAAAGAACTATAAGAGAAATATAAAACACAAAAGCATAATTTTGAATTATCTATTTAATGATAGTTTTCATATGATTAATTGCAGATGCATTTTCAGGTTTTTTTTTTTTTTAAGATAACTTGGATTCGGAGTCCGTATAATAAGATAACTGTTTGATGAAACAAACAAATTTAAAATCATAAGATATTCATATATAATTAGCTGCACAGTTTTTCATTAGTGCTTGCAAGGGTTTAGATGAAAAACCTGAAAAGCCTGTCACTGCACACACCAAAAAAAAGCCACAGAGGTTGTATATAAAATCAGTAAAAGCTGATCAATAGTTATATGTTAACTGATGAATGGGCGATGATGAAATTTATAAATAAAAGCAAAAATAAACTAGTCATTGTAAAAAAAAATGTCATTGCAACAGGGCATCCTCATTGAAGCTTCGTGGATAAATTTATGTCAGATCATAAACCGTTTCGTTTTGATGTGGAGGTTGGTTCATGGTCTTCTGACACAACACCACTTTGTTTGCACGAAGCGGATCGTGAATTGAGAATATACGGATAGTTTTAACTTAAAAGCGTTGTATAAAGTATTAACATATATGACGTCTTGAACTTAAAACGCCGTATATGATATGTTATTTAAATTTAGAAAATCTTTAATCGAAATGTTTCATGACCTTATTGATCGGATCAGGAAAAAGTCAAATTATCTGGGATATTTTTTTAATTGATTGAAAGAATAGATCAGTATTGATGTAGGTCCAATAATTGGACTAATAATCTCATTCTTTTTTGAGGTTCAATTCGGCAGTTCAAAAAAAATTATTTTAGATCAGGAGTTTAGCCATTTTTTATTTGAGGCACATTCAAAATGGTTCGAATTGTGTAATCGTCAATTAATGCCAATGGTAAAAGACCCAAAGCAATTTGATTATAATTCAATTCGTGACGATCATACGTAGAAAGCTCATATTCTTCAGTCATTGATAAACAATTTGTGGGGCAATACTCAACGCAATTACCACAAAAAATACAGATTCCAAAATCAATACTGTAATTAAGCAATTGTTTCTTTTGGATCCTAGTTTGTAGTTTCCAATCAACAACAGGTAAATCTATAGGACATACGCGAACACATACTTCACAAGCAATGCATTTATCAAATTCAAAGTGAATTCGCCCGCGGAAACGTTCCGATGGGATCAATTTCTCGTAAGGATATTGAATTGTTACAGATAAACGATTTGCGTGGGATAAAGTAATCATAAAACCTTGACCGATGTATCTTGCAGCTCGTACTGTTTGTTGACCATAATTGATGAACCCAGTTACCATAGGGAACATATCGTGAATAGCTGTTAAAAATTTGATGGTTGTTTCCTTCTCTTGTTTGAGATAAGTCTAAGTATAGACTTGTGTGGTTAGAGTGAAAGGAGTTGGGAAGAAGTTGTTAATAATAAATTACCAAGAGAAATAGGTAAAAGAAATTTCCATCCAAGATTTAATACACAATCTTTATACATATTGAAAATTTTTATTATTTAAATTTTTATCATATAAATGTCAAAAAAATTATTAATAATTATAAATAATTAAATATTTAATTAATTTAGAAAGAAAATCTTTAATTAACATATGAAAAATAGAAAATGGTATAATATGACTTGTGGGTACATGCACAAATGTTTGAAAGGTTTGTTTGAATATAGAGATAAGTTTGTAAAAAGAAGATTTATGACAAATCTAAATTGACATGACACAAATCTGATGTAGCATGACACAAATTTTATTTTTAATTTGTTTTGATGAGGATGGTATGAGGCACTCAGGGTGTACATAGAACCATAAAAAGCTGGTCAATAGCTATATGTGAACAGATGAATGATAAAATTAATAAATAGTTTTTTTTTTAAAAAAAAAAACAAGATATACTGACTTCTAGGGGTGTACACCGGTCCTAACCCGGACCGGCCGAGAATCAAAATCGGCATTTCTTAAGGACTAAAGATCGGACCGTTTCCAAATCGGTCTGGACCGGACCAGATTGGACCAGATTCATAAAAAATAATTAATTTGTATTCGAATATTAATAAAAAATATTTTGTTATTTATATATTAAATAAAATTTATTTATTTATTATACTATAAGTATTATAAATTATTAAAAATAGTAAAGTTGGTCCATTTCGATCCATTTCGGTCCGGACCGAAATTTTCAGGGTTTGGACTGAACTGGACCGGAAACCGAAATCAACAAAATCAGTGGACCGAAGACCGCATGAATCAATCAATCCGGTCCGGTTCAGTCCTAGTCTGGTTCTGGGTCATTTTTCGGTCCGGACTGGTTTATGTACACCCCTACTGACTTCTTCCACGAGATGAAGAAATTAATAAATAGTTGGTCTATAGCTTGTCAATAATTTAAAAAAAACACCAATTTTTGGTTAGTAGCAACATGTGAAATGATTCATGAGAGATGATGAAATTAATAAATATAAGAAAAAAAATTAGAGAGGGTAATAAGTATAGTTATCAAAATCGGATTGAGAGTTGAAGGTGCGAGTTCCGGTTTCCGGTTTACCGTTAAACCGGTGGCTTGAACCGGTTTGATCCGCTGATTTAATTATACAAAAATTTCAATATAAGTGTATTATATAACATAATTTTACATCAAAATAGAGGTGGCTGAATGGTGGATAGGTTATCAAGGGCTTCAGTTGACTAGTGATCGATTTCTAGCAAAGACTTTTTGAAATAGGTCTACATTTATTAACTGTTTCTAGTAATCTTTTTTAATTAGAATAATTTATATATTTATTAAGTATTAAATTGGTTTATAAAATCGTTCGGTTCAGAGTGGTCGAATCCAATTTTGACCGGTTCAGTTCGGTCTAACCCGACTTAGCATGCCGGAGGAAGGAAGTTTCGAGAGATTGCTTGATACTTATCCTATACGATGAGAACATGATTTGAGGCCAATCTGAGGGATGATTCGCGAGAAGGGTCCGGATCCTGTATTAATCGATTTGAGAAATTTGAAACCGAACTAAATTATTAATTTAAAAAAATCAAACCGAATCAAACACATGGTTTGATTTGGTTTGGTTAGTTTTTTATGAACTTTATTGACTAATTTAACTGTTAAATAGAAAAATTTTCATATAAAATCTTAGTTTTGTTCGGTTTGGATCGTCGGTTTGAAAAAAATTAAAAATCGAACCAAATCATTAGTCATCGGTTTTTCAAAATTTGAAACCGAACTACTAACATTCCAAAACGAATCAAACTTATCGATTTGATTTGTTTTGATTCGATTTATCGGTTTTTATTTAGTGCATAAAATTCATTTCAAAAATTAACTTTTATTTAATATAAATAAATAAAAGCTTATATAAAAAAAATTACGGAATATGAACTAAACTGAATTCGCCGGTTCAATGAGAACAGAAGTAAACGACGCCCGCATCCATTGAAACCTCACTCGTCCAGATACGAGTTTTTTGCCAATTTAACGACCTTGCTTCGTTGCCTATCAAAAACACAATCCCGTTTCGTTTTTTTTCCATACTACCTTTTTCTCTCTTCAGTTAATAGATTTTCGCTCAATCGGAACACGCAAATGACACGTGTTCCACTTGTCTGACTCACCTGCTGATGTGATATTTTCGCTATCCGGTTGAGCGAAAACACAAGACAATTTTGCTAAACCGAAAAGTGACAATTGATTTTCGCTATTGTGAACAACTACAATCCAGCGCAAATGTCACAACATTTGCGCTCCTGGAAACAGCGAAATTAGTTATCCAAATTCGATGTATGCGAAAATACTGACTCGGTTGAACATCACATCTTCGTCAACACGGTTGAACATCACATCTTCGTCAGGTCAAACCTCACACACAAAGCAACACAAGATCAAAAACTAACAGGCAACCTAAGACACCGCAAATACAGACAGATCCGACACTAGATCGCCACAAAGCAGCGCCAAAACCAAACTGAGAATTGTGCACCGACACACTGGAACTCACCAGCCGAAGCACGGATTGAGCAATGGGTCAGAATGCTCCTCAGTCTTCACAATTCACTCAGAATCAATTTGCAGAATCTCGAAGTGACGACGACCATGCGAGCGTGCCCCGAAAGCTTCGTCAATGGCTTTCTGTTGCTGCTCAGATCCGATCTACCGCTTCATAATGAGCGCCGCTAGCAGCAAACTTATTGAACCGGTTCAAATTGATTCAAGCGAGAGAATCGAGTTGGTTGAACCAACGAGTTCGGGTTCAACCGAGAGTCTACGCCGGTTTGAAATAGCGAAAATGGATTGTCATTATTCACAATAGCGAAAATCAACGAAAATCAATTGTTGCTTTTCGGTTTAGCGAAATTGTCTTGTGTTTTCGCATCTACTAGATTTTCACTCAACTCAAGAGTGAAAAAGATAGTATGAAAAAAAAAAAAACGAAACAGAGTTGGGTTGTGTTTTGGATAGGCAAAAGCAAGGACATTAAATTGGCAAAAAAACTCTCCAGATACGTGACGGGACGACACCGCAGAAACCGGCTCATCCGGCCGACCACTGCGAGACATTCATCTCCAATTAGGGCTTTGCGCGTGGTGGCTAGTTTGTATGGAGGAGGAAGAAACCAACCGGAAGCAGCAGAGCATATACAGATTAGCCAGAAATATCAAACGCAAAGATAACTCCCTCTATAATGCCCTCCGCTCTATATACGAGGATTCGGTTTTCGTCGGCGAGATCTCGCAGCTCTGGCCCCAGCTTCCTCTTCTGGCCAACCTACGCTGCGGATTCTGGTACTCCTCCAACTTTCACTCCACCTGCTACTTCAAGTCCACCGATGGCCACAACAACAACTGGTCCTTCAACACCTCCCGGTTAAACCTCCATATCGCTCTCCTCGCTGGTACGCCTGTCTTTTAAGAAAAAAAATCTACTTTAGACTTGATTTTCTTTTTCTACAATTTTCTTAATTGTGGGCAGCTCAGAAAGGAGGGTGCATTATTGTTGATTCTACTCGGAAAGGGAAGCGATTCCCGGATAGCATGTCGAAGACGATTCCTATATGGTCATGTGTCTTGAACCGATCCATTGTCAACCATTTCAATAAAATGTCTGCAGGAATTTCATCTCTGGAGAATAAGGTGAAAGAATTGCAAGCAAAAAGTCTTTTCCAATGCTAAAGTTCGATAGTCTTCCTTGCTAATAGTAGATTTTTTTTTTCAAATGGGACTTTTTTGCTTCGTTGTTTATCATTTTTAAATCTGTTTTTTGTTTCCATTCCGGCATTTTCGCAGTTAGGAACCGTTACAATCTACCACATTTTTGCGGTTCTCAACTATTGCAATCCATGTATCTGCTTTTGGTTTAGGTGTTGCCCAGTCGGATTTGCAAATTTTGGAACTGCGAAAAGTCATAAGATTCTCGCAGATCCGAACTGTTACAATCAATTTGCGTTGTTGCTAAGAACATCACATTTCGCAACAGTGCAAATTGTAACAGAATATGATAATTCAGAACTGCGAAAATCTTGTGCCCTTTTGCCATTCCAAACCTTGCAAATTCAACCGGGCAGGCAGCTGCATGGCCAGAAGCAAACACTTGGGATTTTAACAGTTGGGAAATGCGAAAATGTGGTAGATTGTAACGGTTCCCAACTGCGAAAAGGTCAAAATGGAAAAAAAATAAACCAAGAGCGGGTTTACAAATGATAGAGAACAAAGCAAAAGAGTCACATTTGAAAAAAAAATCTTACTAGTATAAATCATCATGTAATATAACGCTGACCTTCTGTAAGCGGTTCTTATGGTCATTCTAGTTCTAGCAAGTAGATCATCATGGCCTTACGGACTTGATTTCCACACACAAATGTACTGTGGTTTGCACCATTCAGTGAGCTTGTTGATATGAAGCAGGTCGCATGTGATTGGGACTGTTCTTTGCATCTTCCCCTTTGGGTTTCCAGAACGGAAAGAGCATCTATAGAGGATCGTTTGGAGGGGTGGACTCACCAGCTAGAAGCTAGCGGGGCTGATATTGAATCTCTTGCAGTGTCTTTGAAGAAGCCTTTACGCCCTTTGTGGGTTTCTCAAAGTACAGTCATTTGGTTAAATGAAGTACCCGAACATGATTCCTGGGATTTTACGCCAGTCATACTCGTTAATGCATCTTCATCAATCGCCAATGTACAGCGTAGGACCACCTCTGAACATAGCTGGAATTACATAGCTGGAGCTGGAGACGATGAAGAAAGTTGGGCAAGAGCTTTAACTCCCGGCCTCTTCTGGAAGCATGCATATGATCTTGTAAACGCGGGGCCTGATGTCTGTAATCAGAAGGTAGCTGAAATTATTGAAAGAGATCGTGTCCGGCGAGCTCAAAGAGGACAAAATGCTCCTCAAATATCTATTAAGCCAGCAAGGATACTGGAGACTACTTCAGATCTTTCCAATACATCAGCACCTTTGTATCCCGACTCAGAGGGAATGATGCATGTTAACAATGATAGCAGTGTATCCTGGATTAGTGACACTAATCTTGCTGTTTGTGCAGCAGAATATGGTACGTTTTCCAGCTCATCTCAATGGACTAAATATTGTAAACTCTTTTTTGGCCTCAATTGTTTGTTTCCATGTCATAAAATCAGTGTAGCTGAGTAGTTTAGGTACTTACTTCAGTGCTTCTGAATGTCTTTTTCTATGTTAATGTTTGAATCTGCAAATTTCAGGATGAAGAGTTTATGCTACTAGTTTGCTTCTTCCTGATCATAATTGGTTCAATTACATTTTGCAGCAACTATGGCTGATGTTGAGTGCATACTGAACTGTGGGGTGGAGTCGATCTCTAACTGTCAAAGAATTTACATTCACCTTCCCATTACGGTGTGCATGGACTTAATAGAAAAGAATCCTTATGCAAAGTATGCTTCACAATCAGAGTTATCTAATTCAAGTTATTTTCATTTTCTCAGAACTCAAAGATGGACAGATTTTCTTTTCTGAACAACCTGCCTTGTGCCCTACAATTTGCCAAGTCAAACCTAAACAAAGGAAGGAGACTTTTGATTTGTTGTAATGATGGTAAAGTTTCTGGTTACATCTTATGTACTGTGTTATGTGAACTATTGACTAGTTGTGGATGCACTATCACTCAAGTCATCCATCTATGCTCGTAGTGCTTTATTTTTTGATGGAGTTCTTAATAATTACACAACACACTGTTAAGCCTTCAACTGGCTTCTAATCAACATTTTTTTTTCCTTTCAAAATTTGTCGTGCAATTCGATTTTTTTGGCGAACGTGTCTGAGTTAGGAATATAATCAGCTCATTCTACCTTGGTAAACTTGAATTCACTAACTTGTCCTAATTGTTTCATCACTCTGCTTGTCATCAACACTGGTGGTTTATGCCAAATGTCACCAAATCATAGAATTAAGAGTCCTATAATCTATACATATCCTTTTTTCCTCAATTCTTTTTATTATTTAACAGTCTCCTATGTTGAATATTGACATCCTTTAATAGGATTGTTTGATCTGACAATCATTTGGGCTTGTAGGTGAAGATATTTCTGTATGTGTTTGCTTGGCCATCTTGATATCATTATTTGATGACAGAGGTATGTAATGAACCGAATCTATATACTGCCTTAGCTTTTTAATTTTAGCCATTGTATGATATATCTAACATGTAGCTCTTTGATTGACAGGATTTTTTGATGATGGTGACTTTTTCCTTAATTTTAATTTGACGAAGTTGGAGTTGAGGAAACGACTTGTAGTAGTCTGTAAATATGTGCTTAATGCTCGGCCGTCTAGGGGTAATCTGCGACAAGTATTTATGCATCTCACCAGTGGAAAAGCAGCTCAACAGTCCCAAAATTTGGACGATTCTCTTCCACCACATTCATGTATGCATTCCAATCCAACTGTTGCAGTAACTTAATGGCATTAAATATTTGTTTTGTTGAATCCTAGGCAAGTCAAGGAAATTCATTCAGGTGAAATGGGGTCGCCTTCTTTTGGCTAGGTCACTACCCTGAAGTTTGGCTGCACTCAGCCATGCCTGATCTAGTGATCATAACTAAACACTGAGACATGTTAGAGATGCAAAATTGCTCTAATTTAGTGTCAGTTAGAATTATGTTTGTTTCATTATACCCTGGTGAAAACAGACTAAACATAACTGAGGGTTTGATTTCCCAACTCAATTGGAGATTGATCACTAAAGTTTGGTTCATTTATTTATATTATAGATATATTCAGTTAATTTCTATAAGATTAACATTCTCCTTGTTTTGGTCTTGTTGGAATTTTTCATTTAGTTCAACTCATCAAATTTAGTCCAATTTCTTTTCATCTGCAAAGAACGAAGCTAATTGACACAAACGCCAAAGGGTGGCATAGTTGCTAAAGTTCTAGTCCTCTTTCTTTTTCTTGTGTCAAAAGTATTTATCCTCTTCTGTCCTATGGATATTGATAGTTTTGCATCCTATCTTTTGCATTCGTTTTTGATAAAATAAGAGTTGATTCCGAGTTGATTTTAAGAGAGAAAGGAAATGCTTTGGAAGGATTCGGAGAGAAGGGAATTGATCTCGATTATTTTTTTTAAAAATGAAAGAATTGAATTCTCCCAGATCCCTCTCTCAATTTTGCATTTTCAATTTCTTCCAATTTGATAGAATTTAGAAAAATCCAATGTAAATGATTTTTTACCCTTTATATTTCCTCCTCCTTATATTATTAGGACTATTAAATAAAAAATTGTAAAATTATATTATAGGGAATGAAACACAATAACACGTAATACTTTGTAATGGTGAGAGGTCTTCTCTGTTCAGTCAGGGTTTATTTTCTTTCACGTGGGATTGGGAACAAGTGAGCTAATTCATTCACATGAAAGATGATCAGTTGACTAACGCATTGTTCTTGAGTTTGGGAAGAAAAGGAAAATAAGTATTTAAAAGAAAAAAACAAGGAAAAGATTTGAGGGTGAAAAGTAAAATAGTTGTTTTTCGAATTTAAGATGGATTTGAGAGGATAGAAAAAAAAAACCAAAATAATTAAAATAACCTTATATAATTAAAAAAGAATATAAAGAAGAGTGTATAAACGTTTTTTTACATTGAATCCCCCTCTCCTCCCACATTGAACGGAAAAAAAGATGGCTTTTCCTCCTAAATTCTGTCAAAAAAATACCTACTCCCTTCTTTAAAAAAAAAAAACTTCAGTTTCATCTCATTTCTTTCTCTTTCTCTCTAAATTCATACTCGGAACACTATGTTAGGTGAGGAGTGATCCTTATCTGGAAGGATGACCGTAAATATGGGATTGAGGATTGTAGCTTGGGAAGATCTTGACAGTAAAACCTTACAATAAGAAAGTCTACTTTAGTCTATTAAAGAAAGATTGGACAGTTGCCACAACATTCCAACGGGGTAGATTGAGGCCCTGGGCATTAAAATGCTTCTCAAAGAGCTCTGGAACCACTGAGCCTCCTTTCATATGCTAATTAGTAAGGATTGCTCGGAGGTTGTGAATGCGGTGAAATGGAGGCTTGGGACTGAAAAATTAAGCTAAGGTGAGTCATACATAGAGGTTTGCCCCAAATCATCGACAAATTGTTCACTGGCATCAAAGTCAGTCCCACTGTGACTCAAAAGTCTAGACTTGTAAGTCGTGATTTAACAATCTAATATAAATCATCCATCCTCTCTCTACTATCCGATGTGAGATATTTCAACAAGTGAACCGACTTAACAGAAAATGTAGGCACCAAAGAGTTATTTCGGCATAATACTTTCATCTTTTATAAACAAAACTCATTATAATTGCTTTCTCGCGTAGATTTGATAGCATGTATCTAGAGTTGGATAATATAATTAATATTAATGCAACATTTTTTTTTTCAAATGATATAATAGACAGAAGTTTTTTTATTTTTAAATCCGTATTACTACTGAATTCAAAATAAATGAAATAATTTATCACGCTGATGGTACTTTATTATCTTCTACCAATTACCAAGCATCATTCATGTCTTATGAAACCTGCAGACCAATTCACACTTAAAAAATGGGAGCAGCTTATCTTAAACATCATTTATTCTTATTGAGAGTTTTCAAGATCACATGACCCCATCAGAATCTACTGATACTGATAATGTTTATGACACCAGATAACTTTGAAAAACACTGGCATTATCCATCCTTATACTGCAAAGTCTCTTATATTTCTTTCCCCTTCACATCATCAATTTCCGCATCGTCCACCTCAGACCTTGGACTTGGAGAGCCATCTGTCACGATGCCCGGTAGCAATTCCCTTCTTAACTGATCCATCCACAATAACCCAACTCAGTTCTCCACACAAAATCACTCTAAAAAATGACAGTTGGATGAAATAGTCATCAGGGTTATAGACTGGTGATAAAGTGGGCGAGGAGTGATTTCTGACAATCCTCACCTTTAGAGTTCGAATACTGGTGGTCGGGTGTATGCGTTGAAATTTATATTAAAAAATTTTTTTTAAAAAAAAATTAAAAGTGGTATGAAGTACCTCAAAATAGACACCAAACCTTTGATCCAGAAGTTCCCTCTGAGTCTCCAGTTGTACTTGTGCTTCCTTGCACCTCTCTATCTCGCCATTAAGGACATGTCCTCTCATCTGATTGCAAATGATGCTCAGCTGTTTAGCCCCAACACTGCGGCCACAGCATAACTATCGTAAATAAATCCATGTCTTGTAAATATATATATAAATTTGGATTTAAGAAGTCAGTTTCCTGATTGATACCTGGCAGTGTTCCCCTTAATTTGATGCAGAAGCTGGTCGAGCGCTTGAGTGTCAGGAGTAGCTTGGTCCCTGCACATCAAAACATAAGAAGAATCGAGTCACTGCTCTTAATCATCATTTTATCAAGACGGAAAAAGAAAAAAAAAACTTTTTTTCATCTCGGAGATCTATCAGTGTAAATTTAGTGTGGCATACAATTCTTGCCCCACTAGATTGATGAGGTGTTTCATGTCCTTGAGAAAGGAATGAACCAAATCCTCCATAAATGTCGCGTCATCTGGGCCTTCAACAGACTCAAGCTCTTCGAAATGCTCATCCAAAAGTCCCTACAGAAGGTAAAAGAAAATTGAAGTTTTAGTTTACACAAGGAAAAATGACTCATGTCGCGCAATTAAAATGTGGTAAAGAGACCTCGTCAAAAAGGGCCTTCCTCGCCTCAAACACCTGCTCAATCACCCCGTTGCTCGCCATCGTTGGTTGCACACGGTGATGCAGATTGGGGGATTGAGTTGTTTCTTGCGGACGCTCCCTGAGAAGTTTATATAGAAGAGGAGAAACGAGCACGGATCACAAAAGGAGATTTTGAAAACATAAAAAAAAGTATCCAACCAAATAAGACAAGTCAAAAGAAGAAAAAGAATGTAATGTACGCTTCAATCACGTAATAAATATTTTTAAAAGAATAAAAAATATATAAAATAAAAATTCCATTCGCTTCTTTTATAACTAAAATGGAGTTTTAGATATGCTTAAAGCCATCACCAAGCCTTTCAGCTTTCATGCTTAAAGCCATCTACTGCAAAAGACTCAAGGCAATGTAGGAGGAAACAGTGGCGGATCCAGGATTTTGTATTCGGGGGTGCAAAAATTTCAAAATTAAATTTTGTATACAGAATTTAACACACGATCCTTGAATTTGCAATACATTAGAACTCATCAAAATATTTGAGACTCGAAATTTGAATACAAAGTCCTAAAAATTAATTCTTCGAGTTTTCATATCCTGAAAACGTCGTAGTACACTTTCATCACTAACATGTCGAAAAATGT
>NQLW01000087.1:160304-233519 GCA_002312845.1 Kalanchoe fedtschenkoi
TCATAAATTTGACTGCAACTAAAGATGGTCACAGATTGACATATTAGAAATGGAGACTACAAAATATGAGGGGAGAATCTAACAGACAAGAGGCTTCTACCAAACAAAAACTTGACCCCCCACAATCAGACAATTACAACATTAAAATTACTGCGAGACTTGATTGATAATCTCAGTTATGATCTTTGTCCAACAAATGATGACGACAAAATTCTGAAAAGTCCATCTGGGTTATCTGCATGAACCTGTCAAAACAAAATAATTTTGCGTATGATAGCCGGTAGCATTTGCCAGTTCTAAGTGAGTGTGAGCAGGGATCATCCCAACCCAGTAAACATAATAAATGTATGATGAGAACAATAAGGCACTTGTCTTCCATGGCATGAAACACAGCAACCGTCAACACTCAGACAAGTTAAGGATAGGCACGTACCCAGTGCCCAGCATCTTCAAGTACATGCATTTCAACACCTCCTCCTTCCTCCACCGCCAGCTCCTCAGCTGCGTGAATCCTTTGGAGGTCCTCTAGCGCCCACCTGTGGAGGCTCCTTTCCGCTTTTAAGAAATTAACATGCACACCTCGAGGGATCTCTTCCACGATTTCCCTGGTGCAACAAAATTTTCAAGTTAACTAAAAACTTGTTTGGATAAATCAATGTGTCACCATTATGTCGCAGATTAAGATCTTACCATAAATTAGTTTCTTCATATGATTTATACATTTCAGCTATCCCATTGAGATCAAAGATCCATGCTAACTTGGTCGAGCCAGATGACTTTGTTTGTCGCAGATTAGTCACAACCCACTAAGCATGATAAACAATAAATCAATCAATGAACATATCAAGACTCATTTACCTAGAAAGCAAGTAATTAGAAACTATTGGTCGTAAGACTTCAGTTATATTTGACACAAATATATTTTGATAAAATTCTAATGTAATAAAGATCCTCCACAGGAATAGGAATATATTCGAAATAGTTGTTTTCCAAAAAAAAAAAAATTTGAAATAGTTTACTTCCTTAACCAGGAAAGCACAACAGTAGGTGACCGAATGCTACGAAATAGAAGAACATCGACTCTAAGAGTTATAAAGGATTCTCAGCAGCAGATGTATGATCAAAGAGCAGAAATAACTACTGAAAACATGAAAAGTTGCATTTAAGCATACGAAAAGGTCAACAACACAAAAATAATAAATTAATCGCAGCTAGCTCATTGTATATCACATTTCTAAAGACAAATCGCTCTACAGCACGATTATGAAATAACAAGCAATATATCTCTCAATCCGCGTATGTGCAGAATCCATACCTGTGCAACATCTTTAGAAAACCCTTTTTCTAGAAGAGCATCTATGACAACTCGCTTTGATGAGACCTTCCTTCACAGATCATTAGCAGGTATGAAACACTTAGCATAAATAAGAATTAAACATGGAAAAAACGAAGCAGAACATCTGTGAATATTTACGGACAAGGGCCATAACACACCTCTTTAGGAAAAGTACTAAGAAATGAGATCAGTTCTGCTGGATGATCTTCCCCATCACCACCAGCTCGAACAGTTCCGGGGGTGGCATCTAGAACCCACACCTAACACGCAATTGATCAAACAAACAAAATTGAGATGCGAGTCGATGATGGGAGATAAGTACATCTCAATTATGAGTTACTTTAGAATCAAGCTTAAAACTGTGAACTCACTTTGACTGGCCGTGCAAGAGGCTTGGCAGCTTGTTCCACCATGCTTAATGCAACTGTGAGTATGAATGATTAAACAGTAAGAGAATGATTACATGAACCAGCATAAATACAAAATCAACAAAACTCAAGCAGTCTGCTGTAATCATTTGTCAAGCTAGTGGTAACTTGGTGACAAAGCCAGTATTGAATAGTACCTTTCCCACCAAAGCTGTGACCGACAAGCACTCGGGGAGTTATCCTAAGCTGTCTAACCTGGTTCGATTAATTAACAAGAAGAAATGTTAAGCAGGTGGAAATGGTGCATACTGCACAGTAAACACTAAACAACACAGAGCTAACAATGACAAAAGACGACTTTATAATGACAGATTCAGTTGTTCAAGGGGTGTCTTGATATGATACGAGAACAAATTGTGAGTTGTTTAGCCCAGAAAACAGAAAGAAGAAAAGAAATGAATAAACTCACTAGTTTCAAGACATCTAAAGCTGCAGAAGCGACTGTGTGGGGCCCCCTTTTCTTGATTGATGCTGAATCTCCATGACATCGTAAATCTACCAACAGAAACTGAATCAACAGATACATTATGAGCAACACAAAACGAGTATAAAGAAAGACCTCAAATATGATAATTTTCAACTAAAATAGGACTGTTGAAATAAAAATATCAGTGTGGAACCATGAGGCAGACAGAAACCTCGTGTACAATTTGAATTGGGAACTAAGGCTCGA
Organism: Kalanchoe fedtschenkoi; assembly: GCA_002312845.1. Taxonomy (NCBI): domain Eukaryota; kingdom Viridiplantae; phylum Streptophyta; class Magnoliopsida; order Saxifragales; family Crassulaceae; genus Kalanchoe; species Kalanchoe fedtschenkoi. The sequence continues at coordinate 162,742 of NQLW01000087.1, forward strand.
ATATCAATAATTGAAAATGGAGTGCTAAATAACCGAGTATGTTTGTGGTGGTCAGGAGTGCTAATGCATGTGAAAGTACCTGCCATGTTGGAAATTCTTTGGCCAATCTCTTTGCAAATGTTCCTAAGAAAACAGATCAAGATGTTCCATCAAAGAGACAAAAATGAGCAAGAGACTGACTTCGAGTGAAACTAAAATGAAAATGCAAGTACATTAGTACACAAGCAGCATATATGTTTCAATCACAAGTGGTATCAAAAGGCTATTGAACTTGAATGTAAAAATGAAAAAAAAATAACCTATCGATTGTATCTGACTCAAAGAAAAATGCAGGCCTCATACTAAAGCTCTAGGATTAGGTCTATGTTTCCATTGTTAAACTGCATAGAAAGCCCACCAAAATCCTCCAGTTCACTATGTAAGACCGAACTTAAACTGAACTGACTGGCTAATACCCAAATATAATACCTACCCCAGTTTTTCCTGCTGCCGAGAATGCCATGCAGAAGAACAGCTGTAGGGGCATCCTGAAAAGATTTTCTCGTGACTGAATTTTGTTCAACCTGTGAAGCACGATGGAATCCCAAACACTGTTATATAAATATAGAAATGTTACATAGCGTAAATACTACAATTAGCACCCTCTTTTACCAAAGTAGCACTGAAGTCCGACTTTATTTATCTACCATTGACTCGATTACTCTTAGCCATATCACATCTATCCATCTAGTGTATAAATCCATAACACTGGCATGAATGAAAGTTTACAAATGGCTAAGCGGTCGTTAATGTTCCGGATAAATAGAAAAATAAAAAAGCTCAGCTATCGTGTGCCATGAATCGTGACATTGTTTCTCATGACAATTTGGGTAGATAAAGACATAATGTGACATTGATTTATATGCATATCCTGAATGATACTTACTAGGGGTCCTTGAACAAGCTCGTATCCCTGCAGGCGCAGAAAAAAGGGCACGGTCAAATAAAACACCAAATCAGACGTAGCGGAAGATAAATCAGATGGAGCATGTGATAATCCCATCACATGGCATCAGAAGAGAATACACTGGAAATCAAAAGTTTTCTAAAATATTTCAAGAGCGCCCCAGCCTCCTCATGTTGTAACTGGTAAACATTATTCTGCTTGTTCATGTCATGAATGCTTAAAGTAAAGAAACCACGAACCGGTTGTATTGTAACAAACTATCACTTTTAGGATTAAAAGTAGTAGTCAAAGTTGTTAGGTTCAGTAAACAAATTTTACATTTCCGCATACAAGCATCAATCAAAATTAGAGAACTGAGAGGTCAGCGCATGTCAGCTCATTTCAGATTCCTAAACAAGTTGATGAGAAGATGCTTACGAGGACATCTGCAGGCGTTGGCAAATTGGGTAGAGGTAAGACTCTCCGATCCACAACTGCCATACACCTCGCCTGGTCAACCCTCCTTGAGGCAGCTTCCGAAACCAACGAAATGCACCACCTATTGCCCTGCAAATCAAAACAAGAAATGGGTTTTTCTTTTTTCGTCGAAACATAAACCCCCGCCACAATGGTGAAACTGTTGTAGCAGAGACTGAATACCTTGACAGGAGAGGAGGAGATCATGAAAACCCCAGAAAGGAAGCTTGATTTCGCACATCTAGCGTCGAGACTAAGCGCAGCAACTTCAGGGGTTTTGAGGAGGGAATAGCTGGAGGCTGACGCCATTTCGAGAAGCCCCAGAAGGGAGACTTCAGCGTCTGGGGCTGCCGAAAATGGCGATCACAAAAAGAGGGTTTTTTTTTTGTGTGTGTGTTTTATTTGGGCGGTGGTCTGAGAGCGGCGGAGATGAAGAGAAGGGAGGAAAAGAGGCGAGGCGATGAATTCGAAGAAGGTCGCAGCTGCGCTGATGCGTGATTTGTTTGGTCCTCATAATTCGTGAGGCAAAAACGTGCGATGTGTGTTTGCTTAGCTGGCGCTTTTTCAACGGGCGGTCGTGACCGTTCAACCTCGGTTGACATGTAAGCAAGGACTCGTTTGTTGGTTGTTGCTGTTCATCTGCCTACTGACACGCACACGCACTAGATTGATTTTGGGTGAATGATTCATTTTGAACATCATTGTCAAACATAACATGATGAACGTCGGTGATATTCACATCTCAAAAATCAACTTAATCATTGCGAACTCATATTTGTTCTTGTTTCCCATGATAAATTTTTTGCCACTTAGAATGCAATGATTCATGGGGGGAATGAGATGACTGTTTTCACTCTAAAATGGCGCAGTTTAATGTCATTTTTATTAAAATTTCATTATTTTTTAAATAAATAAATATAAAATCAGAAAAAATAAAAAAAATAAAAAATATTATTTTGCAGAAAAGTTAAAATAAAAATAATTAAATCACAAATTTATATTTGTATATTTATTAAAATAAGTTTATCCATCTATCGAAGAACATAGCATTTCATTTGATGAACATATAATCTGAAGAACATAACAACTCTTCTGATAAATATAACAACTCATCTGATGAACATAACATCTCATCTGATGAACATAAAAGTTCATCTGATGAACATATCATCCAATGAACGTAGTAGTTAATCTAGTAAACATATTATCAAATATGATGAATATAACAGCTCATCTGATGAATATATTATCAAATCTGATGAACATAACGGCTCGTTTGATGAACATAGCAGTTCAAATTAAATGAACATTAATATAAAAAAATAAATTTATTTAATAAATTTTTATTTAAATTTTTATAAATCAAGATAATATATATTTTAATTTTTCTAATTTTGTCGGATTTTTTATTTATGTTTTATTATTTTTTGAGAGAGAAATGAGTGTTTTAATGAAAACGACTCAAAACCATGTCGTTTTCGAGCAATAGCACCCATCTAGATGGGTGCTGCCAGTGCACCTAAGAATTTGCACTTAGAATGTGTATACACCAATGCAGAGTTATCACGTGATATTTTGGCCAATTACATGGCGCGTTGAAAAATATAAAAAAAAATTCAAAACTAATAGTAAATTATTACGTATCACTTTAACTTTTTAAAATATCATACAATGTTTCCGCATTGAAAGTGTTTACAATCTATATGATGGACTGTGTCCACCTAGAAATTTCTCATTTCCCAACGTGTGAAACATCTTCTTCATCTATTACTTATCATTTGAGCTCGGCCATCTGAGGGAACCGTTCAAGCCGCCAAAAGTAGATGATCTATGCACACTTCATCAAACAACACTACAACAGTCGAGAGTCTCTGCTTTGGGATATCAAATTCAGGTGTTGGTATCTTTTTACAGCCACAGATGTTGTAGAAACCAAAGGCATTGCAGGTTTAATTGATGAGGGATCTGCCTAGGGGAGAGTATTCGGTTAAAACCGAACCGAATAACTAATTCGGTTAACCAACCGAATTAATCGAATTTAAAAAATACCAACCGATAACCGAACCGAATAATATGATTAACCAATAATTCGGTTAATTCGGTTATCGATCAAATATCCAGTTAACCGAAATTAACAGAATTAACCAAACAAAACTTTCAGCCAAAGGCCTTCTACCTTCTTCATTGAAGAAATTGGACACTTAAGTCCTTGCTTGAGGCCTCGTATGAGTATACAATCAAACTTTGGGTATTTCTACCTTATGAATATGAATTTTGAAGTTGATAGCCTAAATATATAAGTTTGGATACTAAGAAGAAAACTGAAAATAAGCAATATGGGACAGAAATAACTCTGGCTACCTTATGCATATGACTAGCTGTTGGCTGCTCCTATTGCTGTTAATCTATAAGATCGCTGAGATGACACTTGAATTGAATCCACTTGCAGCTGAAACTCATGATTAGTAGCGTCATTGCGCAAATTCGGTGTACCTTCTTTGTGACACGTTGCAAAATCAGACATGATTACTAAAGGGATATTTGATATGTTTTGTTTGAAACTAAATTATTATAAGGCTGACGAAACAACTGGGAAATGTTGCTTATCATAATAACCATCTAGTTATGTTGGTAGAGAGCAGCCAGCGCAGCTCCATTGAAGGGTCCAACCCAGAAGATCCACTTGTCATCCCAAGTTGCGTCTCTTTTGAAGATGATGGCAGCGCCGAGACTCCTGGCAGGGTTGATGCCAGTTCCGGTGATAGGGATGGTGGCCAGGTGAACCAAGAACACAGCGAACCCAAAAGATGAGCATAAAGATGGCATCTTTAAGCTTGAAACAGCATTCAAGCATGTAAGATCTAAGAGTCTTGAGCTACTGAGGTGATTTCAACAAAAGCTGATACACGGCCACTTAATTTTGAGCCTTCATGATCACAACTTTACCACAAGAGAGACTAAAGCTTGAAGTGAGCAACTGACCTGAAATCCCAGCAGTGCAGTAGACCAAGCAAAAGATCATGCCACCAGAAGCCCAAGCAATTCCCTGAATCCCAACAGTAGCGCATTTCCCGGTTGTGCTTCTCCCAACTCCCATTACAGTCAAGATAGTGAAGTACAAGAACAAGAAAGTGGCCACGAACTCAGCGATCCCGGCTCGAACAAAAGAGTTGGTGGAGGCTCGTTGTAGTCCTTGGTCTGAGCTGAGGTTCCCAGTGGATGCCTCTCAAGGAACTTGTTGGTTCCAAGCTTCACTAAATCCTCCAAGTAAATCCATCCCACATTGCTTATTTTGATGATTTTCAAAAGAACTACTTGAGATTTATATCTCTTGTTCGGTTGCTAATATTTCCTAACGTGGGCTACTTCCAATTTGGGGACCTAGACTTCGCAATATTGATCTTCGACTCGTTTACTAAATGAGTTTAGAAATATTTTATATTTAATAATTTTGTTTTTTTTGGATAATTCGGTTAACTGAACTAACCGAATTTGAAAATGTTCTTCCGTTAATCGAACCGAATTAGTAAAATTTTATTCGGTTTTTGACCGAATTAACCAATTTATTTAATTAACCGAACCGAAGCATTGAGGGTATCTGGATAGAGTCAACTTTCTCGTAAAGTTATTATGGAGGCTCCATCCAGAAAATACACAAATTTCCCTTGATTTTATATAAAAAGAATAATGTCTTGCAGTTTCATGAGTTGCGATTTTTGCTTTGAGTATTAATTTTTTTTTTCTTGTTGAGTTTTCATATTATGGGTTATTTAAATTATATATATAATATGTAGCAAAATTAGAACAAAAATGGTGAAGAAACAAATGAAAAATAAGCAAAACAAAAGAGCTATGTATTGTGCACGTGGCAGGACGTGTGCAAGGTTGATTAAGTTTTCCATGTGTTTAGCGTGGTTCAAGCCGACAAATTTTCAAATATTTGATAGTGTGTTTGGTTTACGGAAATTTTAGTAGAAAGATAAAAAAAAATTGTGAATAATGAGAAGAAAATTTTTTTTTGTCAGAAAATGAGAAGAAAAGTTTGTGGGGAAATTAGTTAGAAAATATGAAGAAAAATTTGTTTAAAATAAAGAATGTTTTAATATTTTTTCATCATTTTTTACCTCAAACCAAACAAAAAAAAATAAGATGAATTCCACGAGAAAATTCACTTTCTCTCAAATTTTTCTTTTCACCAATTTTTTTCAAAACAAAACACATTCTAAGAGTTGAGAGCTGTCAAATCGGGGTTCAATTTTTTGATTGAGGTGATTTAAGTTACGTTGGAAATTAAGAGTCCTCATAACTTTTATGCTTGACCCAAAAACTGAATCAGATGTGCTAAGTGCCATTTGGGAAAATTTTCTTCGAGTTCTCATACGTTTATGAATAGTTTTCACACATAAGTTAAGAGGTTTAATCATAGAGTTTAGTGTGTTATCTTATACCATCTCTCATTCTCTTCCATCTTCTCTCATTCTTTTCTCTTCTCAAATTAGAGAACTACTTTCCAGCAGAGATGTCACGATCCGAAAAATATGGATCGCGATGACATGACTTGTCTTTTTGACATTTAATCAAACAAGCCTCGACGAAGAAAAGTCAAACGCTATCGCGATCCTCATTTTTCGGGTCGTGACATGTTGATATCAGACCATTAGATTGTTCCTACAGTACACGGAGTTAGGACTTAGTAGAATTTTGATTATGGTAGTGAAGCGTGCTACCGCCATAAATAATATTCTGCTTGACCTTTTAGGTTTCTCTTGTTGTGTGATCTTCTTTTCTTCATAAGGCCTTTTGATTCGTCATTCGATCTTACTTCAAAGTCTCTATTCACTTGAATTATGATGGACCGTGTTGAGCTCATAGTAGGAATAATAATGAATATGGTAATGATTGAGGCTACGGTAGGTGAGTTTGTGGTAGTTGGATTAATGTACTCAAGGTGTGAGTTTGAATTAACAAATTTCTTTTTAAGGGGGATAAAATGTAGGGATAAAATCCAAAAGGGGTCCTGAACTACCACCGCTTACCCAATTGCGGTCAGAACTACCACGATTTTCAAAAAGGGTGCAATGAAAAAAAAATTGGACTGATTTTCTAAAATAAAATTTATCATCACATTCGTACCTAATATTAGTATAAGACTTAGATTTGTGTGTGAAAATTACACCGTTTGGTTATCAAAATAAATTATATCATTTTGCGCACATAAAGAAAACGACGTCTTTTGATAATCAAATGACATAATTTTTGCACACAAATCTAAGTCTTATAATAATATTAGGTTTGGAATGTAATGGTACATTTTAATTTAAAAATTAGTCCAATTTTTTTTTCATTGCACCCTTTTTGGAAATCATGGTAGTTCTGACCGCAATTGGGTAAGCGGTGGTAGTTCAGGGCCCCTTTTGGGTTTTTCCCCTAAAATATAACATCGTACATAAAAAATAATAAAATAATAAATAAAAAAGCCTAAATTTAGAAATAAGCCCAACTCCTACTGGGATTTGGGTTTTGTCTCTGTATATAAACATAAAGAGAGGAAAAAAAGAGTTGTGTCGGCAAGTACGTAGCAAGAGGGAGTGAGATCAGCCATCTCTTGGGTTGTGAGGTCAGGAATCGGAGTCATGTTACCGAATTGATTGTATGATTTCAAGCTTAGCTTGAGGTGAGTAAATAATTCATACGTATTTCTTTTCATACAAAATTAAATATGTGATTGTTAATTAAACATATTGGGTATAATACGTACATAATATATACGCACGTGAAAAAGTGAAACTGTTATATTGAGCTTTCATTCATTCATTCATGTGTATACACGCTGCATCATGTATGCGACGCTTGTTACGTGAAATATCACACTGCTTGTTATATGATTGATTTATGATCCGGATCGGCAGTGACGACTGTCTAGCCAAAGAGGGCTTTCGTTGCAGTTCAGGCTTGTCACGCATACACGTTGCATTCGACATATTCCATATTGATGTGATATACGAAATATATGTCAATAAAATTATAATTGACCCCCCTAAGTACGCAATAAAAGTACGAGTGGTGAGCGAGCCATACGTTATAAATAAGATATTAAATAAAATAAAAATCTCTCAATTCGGCTCGCCGAATACGTAGCGAATTGTTTACTCACGGATTCTTTTGACTCACCCGTACTACTGAACTCTCTTTTCAGATAAGTAGTCAGTCAGTAGTGACGGTGTTTGGTTAACAACGAGCAAACTTTTCGGTATGGTGTCATCCAATCTTCAGTCAGTTTCTTTTAATCAATAGTTATTTACTTTTGTTACTTTGTCATCTCATTAATTGTCGCTCTGATGTAGTTGAGCAAGATTTTGGGTTGATTTTGACTAGTTTAAATTTCGAATGTTCTTTTATTAGTATGTTGAACATTTGACTTACGTTTGACTTTGACTTTTCTTCGTCGAGGCTTGTTTGACTAAAAGTCAAAAAGACAAGTCAAACATCATCGCGATCCACATTTTTCGGATCGTGACAAGAGAAGCATTAGGATTGTAAGTATTTCTTTCTTTCTTTTTTATGTGCTAACCATGTCAATGAATGGCTAATTCCTCTCTGATGGCTTGAATTATCTAACTTGTGACGTTACCTTGTGAGGTTGGTGCTGGTGTTATGTTATCATGTGTATTTGAGTTTATTATCATGAATGTTTGCATGATAGTATAGCTTGATCATCTATGTCTTGTTGCATTTATTCTATTGTCGATTTGATTGTGAAGTGTAGGGCTAGTACAAATTAAATAATTACTAAATAAATCACTTATGTGCATTTTTATAGCAAGGATACACTAGATAAGCTAGGATCATATTGTTTTGTGAAACTATACTCTAATGCATGTTAATGCACGACCACATCTTTATTTCACACATGATGTGGAGGGATGTATGGTTTGTATTTTGTAAAGATGTGTGTGTATTAAATTTCAATCGTAAAAAGAAATATTTAGGAAGACGTATAAGCAGAGCAATTGTCATACCCGAGGTCTGCATGAAGTGGAAAGTGCAGCAACAACAAAGAAGACTTTGTATCATAGAAATATTATATCAGGACACATGTAAAAGCAAAATTCATAATATGAAAGAAATAAATAAGGTAAAAAATAGGAACAAAAGATTTATATAGTTTGAGTAATAGATTTATGTCACGGCTACGATAGTCTCTTATTTCTTTATCTTAAAGGATTATTACAATTACACTTTATTATTTTTAGTAAATAATTAACCCTAAGAAATTGATGAATTCTATTCTACTATGACATGTACTTAAAATCATTAAAATATAAATATTCCAATTTAATTTCTAGCTTTCTCATATTTCTAGTTTTCAAATCTTTATACTAAGTTTCACATTTAATATTCTCTCGATTAATTGAAGCTAATCTCAATTTTATATGTAATTAAAGTAATCCATAAACACATGACCAACGTCTCCATAAGGGAAACAACTTTGCTTGATCAACTGGAAAGAATAACTAAGTAGTGCGTAGCTTAAGTTTCTCGATGGTCACAGTTTTGTCAGCATGCATGTCTGTGAGATTCTCCGTGTAAAAAATCTTCTTCAACGCGACATTTTTTTTTCATATTCACTAACGGATAAAATAATATTATGGTAACATATGCTTACTCTTAGCATGAAAGACCGAATTCTTCGTAAGATACACCACACTTTAGATGTTACTATGCAAGACAGTATATATCTTCTCTTCCTTAACAACTTTAGAAAATTCTTTAACTAAATCATCTCTTTAGCAGCTTCATCTATAGTTATGTATTCTGCTTTGGTGGTAGAAAGAGCAACACTCTTTTTGAGTTAAAACGTCCAACTAATTGTTATAACTCAAAGAGTAAAGATATAACTCATACTCATCTCAAATCTAAGCAACCACTAAGATATAAATAAAAAAAAATTTAAAGACTGCATCACATTTCTTTAAGCAAAGAGACATCTTGAAAATTTCTTTATAGTAGTGCGGCAACCACTTTACGACTTCTCGATAATCCTTCCCCAAATTAAAAACAAACATGTTCACACCTCTCATTTCACGTGCAATATCAGGCCTTGTACACCATTGAAGGTGCCAACTACATATTCATAAATAACTTACTTCACATAAGCTTAGTCTTTTTTCTTGACTGACTTCTACTTCACTGATCAATTCTTCGATCAAAAAACTTTTGAGTGACTCTGAAACTTATCATCCTCTTTCAAAAGTAAATGATATGTTGAATAAGTAAATGTCTGGCGGATTTAATGAAATTCTACTAAATCCTCTCAAATCCAATACTAGAATAGTAGGATTTGTTCTTGACTCTTACACCTCATTGCTCTCGATACTCCCAATATATGAGGTATCACCATCTGAAATTTCATCATTGTCTGGAATTGATTAATAGAACTTTGATTATTCTTAAATATAGGAGGATTTATCATGTCATCATTCAAAACTTCTGAAGTCTTGATTATTTGGTACCTTCTAAATTTACTATATCTTTAAAGTTTTGAATGTATAAGACATTTTTATTGAAATTGAAATTTCTTCTTCTAATAATTTTTTCTGCTCATCTTAGAAATGACACACCATCTCATCTATGTCATAACCAATAAAGCAGTACCACTTCACTTTTTCCTCGAGACCGTGTCAAGCAATATATTAAAATCACACATAAGCTATATAGCCAAAGACACATAAGTGTGTTAGAATGACCTCACTTTCTTGTCATTCCTCTTTTAAATTATGAACTCAAGTGAAGGAGACTGACTATATGTTTATTGGATATTTTGTTGTGTTTACTACTTATGGCCATAACATTTCTGGCAAACCTACATGTAATCTCTTAGTCACTGATATCTCATTCAATGTTATTTACGTCCTCTCTCCTATGCCATTCTATTGATTCCATGCTCCGCACAATATTTTATAAATTTTGTACTCTTACTTACCACCATTGTTTGATCTGAAAAACTCTACTTTCAGCCCATTCTCGATCTCTACTTCAACCTTCCACTTAAAAAATATATTAAATATATCAGATTTATTTTTAAAAATTGGCTCATACTTTTCTTCAGACATGATAAATAAAATAATGTGTGCTTCTGACTTGTGCAACTAATATAAGTCTATAAACATCTAAATGAATTAATTTTAAATTTGTAGCTTTCATTTACAATCTTCAAGAATGTAACTCTCTTCTTCTTTTCAAATAAAGAACTGCTTGTGAGACTCTATATCACACTCCTCACCCCTAAAGTCTTTTTTGAATAACTAGCATCTTAATTCCTTTTTCACTCACATGCCCAAGTCTTTGATGTCATGGACTAGATGGTCTCATCTCAATAGCCATTACATAATGTTAAATACTAGCATTTTGGATCACTTATCTGTGCGGTGTCTAGATAAGATTTCTCTGAACTCAATGCTAGGAAAACCTTTTCGAAAAATAGATAATAACATTGAGGCAACAATGCAAAACAAACTAATAAAGAAAGAATGGGAGAATGGGAGAGATTATATTGCTAGAGAGAGTAGGTAGTAATACAAGGTTTTTTAGGGCTAAGATTTAATATTAAAGATTCGATAGGGTTTCATTATGTTTATAAGAATTTAAAAATGGGTTCAAGGATTTTAGAGGTAGATGGTTCCCGTTAGGGGGTTAAACAAGATATTTAGATTTTACAGTTTGTAGGGATTAAGGTTTGGGATTTTGAAAAAAAAAGTTAAAAATCAAAAGGTTTTAGTGGTCAAATAGTTCTCGGAAGGGGATTACGAGAGCATGAGAATGTATAATGTTCGGGGTCGAGGGTTTAGGTTAAAAAAAAAGTTCAAGTGTCGAGGCAACGCTAAAATTTGTGTTGCACTAGATTGTCACATATCATTATGAACAGTTATTTAAGGTAAAGGTTTAAAGGGTTTCTAAGGTCAGGGTTTAGAGTTTTTAAGGTTTATAGTTTAGGGATCTGAAGGGTTTGGGATTTAGGGTTCAAAAGGGTCATGATGGAGGGGTTAGATATTATGATACCCTTAAAGCTAAATTAGTGTTATCTTATGTATCAACGAGACAAAATTACAACACACACAATAATGTAGTGTTCCACTACATCGGTGTGTTATATTAGGGCACCTAAGACCGTGAAAATTCGATTCATTACAAAATTTGAATTCTCTGTTGACCATTTTATCGTATATATAGTGCCGGTAAATACACTCTTACTCGCTCCATGACCTCGCGTCGGAGTGGCAAAAAGTAAAAGCAATGGAGAGCTCTAAGAGGGTTGTCTTAGTGTGAGGCATTACTATTGTTTGATGATGGGTGAAGATGGAGTTACATAAATGATATATAAGCTTATAGACATGTGGGTGTGAGTACCAATAAGGTGTTGACCTAACGATATTGGGTGTTGTCTAACAACTCCAAGGTCCTGGGTTCAAGTCATGTTGATACGGCATTTACGCTTAGATACGCTGGAGGTGCGCGTGAGCTGGCCCGCAGTGAGTATAAACGTACACTATCAAGGTGGAGGGGGTGTGCGGCCCCTGGCCACCAAGAGGGAAAGTGGGGAACCAATATTTATCATCTTTTTAAAAAAAAAGAAAAAAAAAGAAAAAAAACATGTGGATGTGGGTGATACAATAGGAGAGGAGTGACTCAAACGGATGTAAAAAAATGACTTGAAACTTATGAGGACAAGGCAAAGTAAAATTTATAAAATTTGATTTGTAATGTATAATGCAGGCATAAAATAATTCACATTTGGTTTGGTTGCCAATTTGAAATGTAATAGTGCATCTTCTCGTGGATGGAAAAGTAGAGCAATAACATTACTTGTAGTCTTAGCGATTTAGAAAAGTTGATCATACATATGATACCATAAGGAAAAAATATTCATTAGTAGGATCTGACAGAGATATTCATCAGATGGAGGGGTATATTCATCAAACTAACAACAACGTTCATAGATTGACAGAACTATTCATTATCATTAGAATGACAATTGATTTTATTTTAGATATACAAAGATATTCATCAGATGGAAAGGAAATTCATCAAATTGATTTGAAAAATATATTCATCAAATGAAGAGAAATATTCATCAAACGAACATAAATATTCTTCAGAAAGACAATCTATTTATCATATGGATATAAATATTCATGAGATTGATATGAAAGAGATGCTTATAAGATGGAGAACAATTTTTTTAGATGTACATAAATATTCATTAGATGGACATCAAATTATCTTTTTACACTTGTTTTATCAATTTATGTGAACAATGTAGAACCAAACAATACTGAGTTGCAAATATTAAAATATAAATTTAATAAATGTGGCCGCATTTTGAAACGTGTCCTCTAGGTGCATCCATGAATTGTTCCTTTGAAAACTTTTTTCCCTAAATTTCTCATACACTTACTATTTTGTACACATTTAACTTAGAGAAAAAAAAATCTAAAATAGCCCTAAACTACCAAGGCTTTCTCAATTACAGTCTAAACTAACCTAATTATTGAAAATGATGCAAGAAATAAAGTTTTGAACTAATTTTCTAAAATAAAACTTACAACTGTACTCCTAAACTAATATTATTATATGAATTATATTTGTACATGAAAACTACATCGTTTTGTCGTCAAATTAAATTATGTCATTTCGTGCACATAAATAAAATGACGTCTTTTTATACTACATTAATCATAATTCTTAATAAATTTATTAAGATCAATCGTATTTAATTAATCAAACTAACTTATCATAACCAACATCCTAACTTTACGATTTTTTTCTTTTATTCAGTTCTATTTGGTTTTTAATTTCAAACTAAACCATTCTTAATTGCTTTAAAAATTTTAAAATGAACCGTCAATTTAAAAAATGATTTCAAAAATTTGATTCAATTTTACTTTTTCATGAATTTTATTTACTTGTTTATTAAATAAATAGATTTTTTTATAAAATTAATTGCATAAAATACTGTATTATATTATGTATTCAACTATATATATATATAATATAGTGAAATAATACATTTCATTTCGATTTGAAAAAAAATAAAAAAATCAAATTAAACCACGATTTTTCAAAAATTAAATCTGTCACTAGTAACACAACAAATCAATCGCTGTTAACACTACACTTTCTGTAAATTTTTTTCCGGATTAGTTGGTCACTTCAAAAAAAATATAAAAAAGTAAAAAGCAGAAAATCAAGTTTTGATTCAAGTACGGAATCACAGTTGCCTCCCAGCAGCGTACGGCGATCAGCATCTTTTCCCAATCTGCTCGCACCGCTTGCAATTTCCTCCACATTTCTCCTTCTTCAGACCCCACCTCCTCACCCCCGCCCCCCAATAGTCCGTCGACCTCACCCGGTGAGGACCTTCTGCCGTTTTAGTGTTAATGGGGTTGGGCTGAGTTTAACTGTTTCTCATCTTAACTTTTCCCAATATTTCGCTCATCTTGAATGCTGTTTGGTTAAGGAAAAATCGGGAGGATAAAGAAAAAGAGAATCCATCCCATTTTTTTACCTGTTTGGTTAGCAGGGCAAAAGTATTAAAACACTCTTTGTTTACATTTTATATTTCTTTCCATTTTCCATCTCCCGAAGTATTCGTTCCCAATTTTCCACAAATTTTCGTTTCCCACAAATTTTTCCTTAATCAAACACAGCCTGACAGTTCACCGCATTAGTGTCACAACCTGGGTAGTAAAAATTTGACCCTTACTATTGGAAACATATGAAGTCAGTTTGATGATATGGGAAAGTGTAGGATGTGGTGGTCATGTTGATGAAAAAAAAGGCTTTTCCTCTGATGGGCAAAATGTTGTGTATGAAAGCTTTGCCTGGTTCAATGTGTGCGTACAGTACAGTTACTGGGATCAAGTTTGTTTACGACATAGTTTGTAACTCTGTCTGTGTGTATTTGTTGCTTACTGACTTTTTGTGTAGGTACCAAATCTGCGGTGAATAGTTTATGATATCTCTTCGGATCTCTAGAGGAATCGGTGCTTTGGGGAGCCATCTGAAGGCTCTCTGGTTTGTATAAACTCGAGAGATTATTTTTCCCCTTTTTGAATTTGTGAAATATCAAATTCATTGCATCTTCTCATTAAATGTGAAAAAAAAAATTCTTCTTCATTTATCTATGCATATGATGGCAGAAAGAGTGAGTGATGATGGACAGGCTCTTCTGTAATTCTGATCCCTTTTTTATTACCTGAAAATGGTTAATATATGCGTCACTGCAAAATGCTTGATGTGTGTGTTAGGGATTAAACTCACTCTGTCAAATACTAAAATTTGTATCACATTTCATTGTATCTTCAGTGCATCAGTTTCAAGTAAAGTAGAGGTGATGGGGGGTGATAATGAAGGAAGAATCACACGTGTTCTCTTTTGCGGGCCACATTTTCCTGCCTCCGAACAATATACTAAAGAGTATTTGCAAGTTCACCCATTTATCCAGGTACGAGCTGTCTCATAAGCGGTTTTCATTTTTCGATCATGAAGCTTTGTTGACTTCTAATCAGTGTACAAAATAACAGCACTAACGGGTAAATCTAAGTTGGTTGGTAATTCTGTGTGAAACAGGTGAAAATTCATCATTGTGAAAATTCTTTATGTATGTTATTGATAACAAATGATGCTGTAACATGTGGGTGTCAGGAATTGTAAATATGATCATGTAGATCAACTTATCCAAATATCTTAAACTAGGTGATTTTTCAATCCCATAGCTAGCGGACAAAAAAAGATCCTCCTGCATATCACCTCAATTCATGTCACGCTAACTGAGCTAATTGCCTTAATGTTTCGTTTTTATAACCTTTAAAATGTTGTTTTCTCAATGGTTTAGGTTGATGATGTTCCCTTGGCCAATGTGCCTAATGTAATTGCTGACTATCATATTTGTGTGGTAAAAAATATGAAGCTAAGTGCAGACATCATTTCCCGGGCAAGAAAGATGAAACTCATCATGCAATATGGTGTTGGATTGGAAGGTGAGTCCTGTGATGTTAAATGTTAAAAATTTCCTTTCACACTTAATTTTGCAATTGCTTTCTCCTGACCATGTTGATTCATCTCCACTACCATTATGCTCAAAGGTGTTGATGTGAATGCTGCTACCAGTCATGGAATCAAAGTAGCTAGAATTCCGAGTGATATAACTGGGAACGCCGCATCATGTGCAGAAATGGCAATATATTTGATGCTAGGTCTTCTCAGGAAGCAAGTAAACTACTTCAGTGCCCTTTTTATCATTATCTTCAGTCTTGTAGACTTCATTGAAGTAAATAAGACGTTGATATGGGCTTAGTACTTTTTGGTATAGCAGTTCTTTTTGGAGAACATTTTTGAATTGTCCTTTATGAAACTTGTAAAAAATAGAGAGGAAACTATCATAGGAAAATAAACTACTCATGTATATTCACAAATGGCACATATATCCATAAATCAGTGAAAGCTCACAAATCTTAAGTGAACTATAGAAATTACAAAACATTTTCTTGAGTTTCTTTTTGAGGAATGCTGGTCATGTCGATCGTATCTCTGAATTTTAGGCTGTGGGTGCTGCATTGGTTTACCATTATTATTATATTCCAAAATTTAACTGCCCTAAACTGCTGAATCATTTGTCGATCACGAGGTTCAGGCTTTTGATTGGGTCATTGGTTGGGCTTTTAGACTCATTTTTCAGGTATTTTGTTAATCAATAGCACTTTGCAGAATGAAATGAAGATTGCAGTGGAGCAGAAAAGGCTAGGAGAACCAATTGGTGATACATTACTGGAGAAAACTGTTAGTTTTCGCCTGGCGCTCTCTCCCAAATACTTTAACACACATTTTCTTAGACACCCCACTTCAGTTATTACTTTTCAAATGTCTGTGTGGTATTATGCATTTTGATATGTATCAGATAAATTGCAGTGTGGGAAATCAATTGTGCCCATTACCTAGGATTATGTAAACAAACACATCAGTAACCCTTCATGACATTCTTCTTTGAGCAAAAAGATGATTGCATTGAGCTTCTTGTAAGTTGACGGTTGTCAAGTTCACTCAACTAATCGTTTTAAACACATTAGTGTGAAATCATAACACTCACAGTATTAAATGACATTTTCTGGAACCTGCTATTTGTTAATTATGATTAGTTAAGTTTTCTTATGTTTAATGTGCTGACACTGAAGGTTCGAACTCAATTCATATCTGAAAGTTCTATTCACATTATGCCCACGTTGGGAAAGTGACACTTGGAAACATATTGTATAACTTAGCTCAGGCTCATCAGCAACATAATAAAGATCCTCATATAAATCCTTGTTTATGAATGCTCTATTCTACCATGCAGGTATTCATTCTTGGATATGGTAATATTGGGATAGAACTTGCCAAACGCTTAAGACCATTTGGTGTGAAAATTGTTGCTACAAAGAGAAGCTGGGCGCCAAACATCGATTCTCGTGATAAGTTCAATGGTATCAAAATGACAACCAGTTAATGTTAGGAACTTATTCAGCACATCAATAGACAAAAACTTATTTTTCTCTGTTTATCGTTGTGCTTGCGCCTTTGTTGTAGGATTCTTAAAAGAGAATCCTGGAGATGCTCTTGTTGATAAGAAAGGAATACATCAAGACATGTATGAGATGGCCAGAATTGCTGACATAGTTGTTTGCTGCTTGCGCCAGGACAATGAAACAGTTACATACAATTCCGTCTGATTTGCATGGTTATACATCTGAATGCAGTTTTTTCATCTTTTATGTGCATTTGAATGTCTTCATACTGGGTTCTCTCAGGTTGGAATTGTGGATCAGAAATTCCTATCTTCCATGAAAAAGGTAGGCGTTCATTTGAGTTATTATTCAGATAAAATTGAAATCTTTATATATTGCTTGTGTTTGTTATGAATGAAAAATGCAAGCACACCTTATATTCTCGATTGACTTGCATTATTTTTGTATTAGATCGTGTTGAACTGGACTGAACTCAATTGGAGTGATCTGAAGTTTGGATATTTGTGAGAAGTGTCAAACATTCAGTTAGTTAAGAGTGAACAAGTTGACTTGAGTTTAAGGTTAAATTGTAGTGCTGAGCTGATATAATTAAAAAAGAATGCACCCTAAATATTATTGCATTTGGCAGGGTGCTCTTCTGGTTAACATTGCACGTGGAGGTCTATTAAACTATGAGGCTGTCTTCCATCACCTTGAATCCGGTCACCTTGGAGGTTTAGGCATTGATGTTGCATGGACTGAACCTTTTAATCCTGCTGATCCGATTTTGAAATTCCCGAATGTCCTGATCACTCCTCACGTAGCTGGTGTGACAGAACCTTCTTATAGATCTATGGCTAAGGTATGCAACTGAGTGCATGCATTTTGTTTTGACTGTTGGCTGTGTATAGGGGTGCAAGCGAGTCAATACACTAATGAACTACTCGCGAACATACTCGTTCGAGATTTAACGAGCCAAGCTTGAACATAGTTTTAAAGCTCGTTAAATAAACGAGCCGAGCATGAGCAATGAGGTACTCTATTCGTATATGTTTGCGAATAACTCATTTACGGGCTCGTTGAAAATCTCAATTAAAACTTATTTATAGCTTGCATGAGATGCGTTTTTGAACTTAATTAGAAATATTTTTATAAAATTAAAAATTATTGGTTAAGGGAATGAGATTCTTAAACGAGTAGTTTATTTAAAGTTTGATCAAACTCGATTAGAATCTTGTTTATCATATATTTTTAATGTATACTAGATCAATCCAAATGGTCGAATAAAGCTCGAGCTTGGCTCGAACTCGTCAAAATCATAGTTATGACGTCGTCATGGTGAGTCATGGCGCAAGAGTATTGTCAGGACGACTTGTCAACATGGCGGAAGACTAGTCGTTCCAAGTCTCTTTAGATATAAGTATATAGGTTAAACATAGTTAATTTTTATAATTTAGGACTCAAATTTAAAATTTTAGCTATCTAGTGACAATTTATAGTATATTGTATAATTTGAGAGGTTAAAATCTGCTTTTTAAAAATTTTAGGAGCAAAAGTTAAATTCTTTCTTTTCTTTTCTTCTCCAACGCAAACCCTAAAGCTGTATAATTGCCCGATTCCTATCGTCGCCCAAATGTCCGACACCGGCTATATAGCAGATCTGAGCTTAATTTGAATTGAAAGAAAGGTTAACTGGACGTGAGAATCATCGACTAGTCATGAAGTCGATCGACATGGACGAAAAGGCAGTATCGGCGCCCGCCAAATTGAAACACTCTCCGGTATTGGACCGTTGAGGGTTGAAAAATCGCTGGGACGACAGGTCGTCGCCTATTCGACGACTTGATAACCTTGGTCAAAATTAAACGAGTCGAGCTTGAACATGTATTTTTAAAAGCTCATTAAAACTCGGCTCGAGTCTGAAACAAACGTGAACAGTTCAAAAATCGGCTCGGCTCGTTCTAACTATGTACTACATGTAAACAAGATCCTTTTTTTTCATTTTTAACTCTCTTGCACGAGTAAGGGGCCAACCTTTGTATAGATGATGTCATGAACTGATAATTGGTTGTCTTTGATTCTTGATAGGTTGTGGGTGACGTTGCTCTTAAACTGCACACCGGATCGACTTTGACAGGGTTGGAGTTTGTCAACTGATAAAGCAGAGAACTCCTGATAGTCACAGGTCCAAGGTTCGAGAAATTATGCGAGGCCAAAATACAAAAAATTGTTGTTGTTTCACATTCTGGTAAGTTGATTCTTATATTTTTAAAATCAGTATTTTGAATCCTGGTACTTTAAGGTTTTGTTTGATTTAGAGAATGATGGAGAAAAAGAAAAATGGGAAGAAATTTGAATTCTCGAATAATTCTATTTGATTTTCCTTTTATAAATAGCGTTGAAAATAAGATAGAGAGTATTAAATTTAATCCAAGTTTTCTTCTTATTCTATTTCTTTCGTTTTGTAAACTAAATATGCAAGTTTCCCGCTCCCCTCTGATTTTCCATGCGCCAAACAGAACCTTAAAAAACTACATTTTCAGCTCTTATTAAAGATTTTGATGTGCCATCAGCTGCCTACTAGACAGCCATGGGCTCAGTTTATGACCATAAAAACACTGTACCACATAATCAAGATTGTTGTGAAGAGTAACTGATAACCCTACACAATCAACATATATGCGCGCATATTGGTTACGGACACTGTCCAAGTTGACGAATTTCAAATTAATCACAGCATAATCAGTTCGATTTAGGCAGATGAAATTCAAGCTTATTTTACAGTAGTGATAACTAAACTTACAAATTTTCTTTTGGTGACAAAAGGGTTTGAATTCGTGATGTGGAGGATAAAGATTTCACCTTTGAAACTCATTACCACTTGGCCACAACTCTGATGACTTTTATTTTTGTTAGATTAGCAAACAGAAATATATATATATGTGGAAGCTTAAAGTTCACTGTTACTTACTGCAGAAATAAAATGGTGGCTTTAGGTTGAGCAATTCGTCCTCTTTGTTGCTGTCCTCTGATAGAATCAGAGTTAGAGTTTCTGTCAGGTCTTCGAGTCCCTCTAGAGTGAGTTCTTTTGCGAGACCCATGGTCTTGTGTGCATGTGTGCGGTCATTTCTCATTTTCCCTTTCATTTTTGGATTCACTTTGGGTTGCTTTTCAGCCACAAGAGTTTCTTCCTCTCATGGTCTCCTCCTCTAGTAAATCCTGGAGGTCGCTTTCTTTTCTTTATAGCCCCCAGTCCTGTTAGATCAGCTGATTTGGGTCTTGCTTAACAAAATGTGAGCTCTCCTTCTCGCACCCACTTTGATCAAACATCAGAACATTCACCCACTTATGATCAAACATCAGGACACTGAATGAAGAGCCTCTGGTGCAGCAAAAAATTTAGAAAGTTTGACTCATCCAAGCTGTGATCAGACACAAACTCAGCCAATCCTTTCCCCCAAAAAGATGTCCGGACGTCCCCACTGCCATCCTTTACCCAAAAAGACATCCCTCTGCCCTCTCCGTTCCCACTTTCCGGACATTACGCTCCAACCTTTGAACCTGATTATGTTTCCATCTTTTCAATAAATCTCGTCCCCAGTTTTCTAGATATCAACAGTTTTGACAGGAAATATTTTTGACTGTGAAAAAATGAGGCTTGCTTTCAAGTGGATCTTGTAACACCCTCAAATACGAAAATGGATATTATAATAATAATTATTATTATTCAACTAGACAGTGAGCTACTTAGTTGGGTCCTTCATACTTAAGAATCCACTAGAATGACCTAACTGATGAGTAACGCAAAATTTATCCGCTGGTCGACATGACAATGTTACAAACATTTCATGTGCACAACAATCGCGAAAACTCTATTCCTCTCCAACCATATCATCAGCAATAGTTGCATCGCAAGGCCTCCTTAACATATGACACATCTACGGACCTGCCCCACCTGGGAACAGTTCTGATATTTTGTTGAAAACATCCATTACCTGAGAGGCCAGATTAACAGGTTGCTTAAGGATACAGCCAAGCACATGCTGGTGGGGAAATCTGAAGCATGTTTGGGACATCACATGTTGAAAATATTGTTGAGTAAATTATTTAGTGGCAAAAGGGGGGAAAATGCGAGAAAGCTTGACGTACCTCTTTATCATTCTGATACTTGGTTATACTAAGAGGGTTCTGTGAGCACTGGGAAAAAACAACAATGTTAAGGAGTTTCAATAAAGATGTAATAATAGTAGAAGATGGGTAATTGGAGCTTACATCCACGATGGCTGCTTGACCTCTGGGGTTCTGAAAGGCCATAGCAACATCTGGGTTGGCCATGATTTTCGATATAACTTCTTCAGGTGTGAGCCCAATTTGATCTGTGCCAATAGTTCAGAATCAGTCAACACCGAGCTTGAAATGGAAGCAGAAATCCGTAAGATTCCTATAATCCTATCCGTTTTCCTCTTTTCTGAATTTGTGAATTAAAATGCCTGGGACTAGGGGAGAGCATCGGTCGGTTAACCGAACCGAATTGCTGTTCGGTTAACCGAACCGAATTAACCGAATTTTAAAAGTCTCGATCGATAACCGAACCGAATTATATGGTTAACCGATAATTCGGTTAATTCGGTTATCGGTTAAATATCAAATTAACCGAAATTAACCGAACAAATAATAAATATGTTATAAAATCAATATATTTATAAGTAAAACAACTATTTTTTATTTAATAATTTTATTTTTTGGTTAATTCGGTTAACCGAATTAACCGAACTAAAAAATTTCTCTTCCGTTAACCGAACCGAATTAACTAAATTTTGTTCGGTTTTTGACCGAATTAACCGATTCACCGAATTAACCGAACCGAATTAATTCGGTTAAGCTAGATCGGTTCGGTGAATCGGTTTTTACCGAACAATGCTCTCCCCTACCTGGGACTTCCTATTTAACAATTGTATTTAGTATAAGTAACTACATAATCACCCTATTTACAGCCTAAAACAGCAGGTGGTCCCCACAATGCAAAATAAAAATAAAATCGTTGATTGATAATGAGCTGCACCATTAGAGGATATCCTTGTATGGATTAAATTTATTACCCAATAGTCTATAATATTCCATCTCACAAAGACCAAAATCGGAATGAGTTGGATATTTTACTTAGTTGTAGTCAACGACCATAGTCAATCGAAGATCAAAATCATAAGCTTGTCTAGGAATATTGAGTAGTTCCTTTTTTTTTCCCGGCTAAATGTTTGTATTTATTTGCGTATCACTCTTTGATTAATATTTGTGAGCTACGGAGATAAGAATCGAGAAATAAGACAATATAAAATTAATTATAGTCAATAATATGTTGCGTAAAAAATCCAAATGTCAGGAATGTAGTGAATTATTGAGTGATACACCGTATTATTAAATTATATGATTTGGATGATTAATTTGCGCCTCAATAACATGATGAGTTTTGCATATAACCTAGGTGAAGTAGAAATTTTAGGATTCTTACCACTCTATTCGATTATATCTCTATGTTGTTGTTTTCTATTTTCCATACTTGCAAATAATTTTTCAACCATTCTCATTCATTCGTCTAGGATTAAATAGATATGAATTAGATTTTTTGTACCTAATAAGCGGTTTGCTCCTCTTGGTTCGACTCAGTACATAACGAAATTATTTGACTACAACTAACCTTTAAAATAAATATTAATATATATATTGGGTCAAACAAATATTAATATACATATTTTAAACTATGCAAACATATTCCTTGACCAATATTTGAGGTTTTAGAATAAAACTTGGTTCAAAATATTAAAGTCAAGTGCTTGAGTTGATTTTAGGCCAAATTAGGATTTAAACTACATAAACATGTTTCTTCACCAATTTTTAAGGTTCTAAAACCAAACTTGGTTCAAAAGCTCAAAAAGTTATAATAGTGTTTGGGTTGATTTTAGGCCACACTTGAGATTTAAACTACACAAACATATTTCTTGGCCTATTTTTGAGGTTTTGAAACCAAATTTAGTTCAAAACTTGAAAAATAAAGTTAAAATGACATTTGAGTTGATTTTAGGCCAAACATATAATTTAAACTACCATGTTTCTTGGCTTATGTTTGAGGTTATGAAACCAAACTTAGTTGAAAATCTCAAAAATAAAGTTCTAATGGTATTTGAGTTGATTTTAGACCAAACATAGGATTTAAACTACATAAACATGTTTCTTGGCTAATTTTTGAGATTTTGAACCTAAACTTAGTTTAACACCTCAAAAATAACGGTCAAATGATGTTTGAGTTGATTTGAGGCCAAACTGCATATACATGTTTCTTGGCCTATTTTCAAAATTTTGAAATTAAATTTGGTTAACAATCTCAAAAATAAATTTCTAATGGTATGTGAGTTGATTTTAAGCAAAATTTAAAATTTAAATGACGCAAACATGTTTTTTTATTTATTTTTTTACCGAAAAGCCTATGCAATTTATTTTTCCGACATGTTTTTGTCTAAATATCTAGCGGAAATAATGTTATCAATTAATTTTAAGAGCACGTCTAATCATAAATGTACACTTGGCGCCCACTCCACTGTGCACTCACTAGTGATATGAAAGATTGAGAATATTAGACAAAAGAAAAAATGTTATATTGGTAATAAAAAATTTTTGTATTCATTGAGTAAAAATATGATGCAAATGAGTCAAGTTGACACTATGATGATATTCATATCAATTAAAATAAATCACGCATCAAGAGGGTCCGTAATTCAACTTTGCTATGAACATTCGGACCGGGTCATTCCCTTATATTAATACAATGAAAAAAATTAAAAAGAGTTCTGAATTATCATCGTCTATTTAATTATGGTTCAAACGATCATAATTTACAAAAAGAGTGTGAAAAAAATTGGACTGATTTTCGATGATGCTTAAGATCAACTTGTTCGATTTTATTAAATTTGTTGAGAATTATGGATGATTGAGGACGTCGTTTTTTTATGTGCGCAAAATGATATTATTTATTTTAATGACCAAATTATATAATTTTTCCACACAAATCTAAGTCTTATAATAATATTAGTTTAAGAATGACATGGTAAATTTTATTTTAGAAAATCAATCCAACTTTTTTTTTCATCGCAATCTTTTTGGTAAATGATGATAGTTCAAAATTTCTTTTGGATTTTATCCGTTGACACAATTACTTATTTTAAACAATCATTTCTTGAATTATGATAAATTAGAATGTTCCCGGTAACTCAAGACTACACAATCATAGCACACATCTTAATCACGATTAATCCAAAATCTAAGAAATCGAAATAGGTCTACTTCAGTCGGGTGTCCGATCCAAATTCCGTACTGGGCAAGGTGGCATTTCCTGTGTAGTACAAGGTGGTGTGAGCTTGTTGCTTTACCAGCCATAATCCATCCATTCCTAATCAAACAATTCGAACTCAATCATAACATGACTCGTCCATCATCTTCTTTCATACTCTACTCCACCATCCTCAATTTTGTCCCCTTGTGATTGTTTGTCTTCACAAATAAACAAGCAAAATACATGCATGTTCACTCGTCTCAACACCACCTTATCCTCTCCCCACCCTTTCCATTTCAATTTTTTTTGGCCTTTTCTCATCGATCATCATGCGAATTTAATCACAAACATCTAAGTGATTTGTTGTCATGGTGGTTATTAAACTCTTCACAAATTGACAATTGACAAGTGTATATTTAAGTAAAAATGATATTTAAAAATCTCTGCATTTTGCATAAAACTATAATTGTGTTGCAAAAAATCACACCGATTCTATTTAGTACCATTTTTCTGTCAACTAGCATGGCTGCACCGAAATCATATTAGTCCAATTTTATGCTTTCATTTAAGTCCATGATTTTAAAAGACGTTTGCTACAGCTAATCACTTATCCGATTAAGTGTTCAAAATCTTTTATTCAAAAAATATTTATTTTTAAACATGTAATCATATTCACACGAACACTGCCTAATTCATTGAGTTAAATATTATTTAGAAAATGAAAACATAAAATATGGAAAAGTCTAGAATCGGGGGAAGACGAGATTCATGCGTATATCGGTCGCTCTCTTTTCCACGGGGTCCCACACGCTCGTTAAATATCTCGAGCAGCGGCACGTGATGCGATCTCATTTTTTGCGCCAGTTCCCGAGCCTCCCCTTCGTATCAGCTAATGGCATCCCGCCACGTGTCGACCTAATATCGCACACACCCCGCAATTTGAACCACAGGTGGGTAGATCCTTCTCTTCCGCGCATTTTACCGATCCCTAGAATCTTTTCACTCCTCTCGTCCCCTCTCATCACTGGAGCTGTGCTGTGCGAAAAGGTGTGTTTGGTTGCTTCATTTTCAAGTTATTTGTGGTGGATGCGATTGTGTGGCTCGATTGCTTTTTCTTGTGAGGAAGCGAATTTGAGGCTGGCTTCGGAGATAATGGAGCAGTTGCTGACCGGCTGATAAAGCTTGAGCGATTGCTTTTTGTTTGACATCTTTGCAATTGGATGCGGTCTGTGTTTTTCTCACTGACAAGGGTATGTCTTTACTCTTTAGTGACAGTTAGGAGCTGAGAGTCTGGTAATACCTGGGAACATGAGCACCTCGATTGGGCAAGGACATCATCTTCACAAAGCTCTCTTATTTCCTGCTGTGATACGCCATCAAAGCAAGCGCACTTCTTCAGCAAATACCCTCTTTCCCGTCCGAGGATCCTCCAGGACTTCAATTCTGTATTCGACTTTTCGGGGAAAGGGTTTAAAATCAGTACGATCCAAATTGCCCATGGGGACTCCCACGCTCTTGACAGTGATTCCCCATGCCGTCCTCACTACCGATACATCTTCTGAGGTAAATATAAATTTTATTTGTGATATCACAGCTGTGTTTAGTCTGGGTGTTTTGATTATTTTCTTACTCGCAAACAGCAAGCTGTCAAGTTCACCCTCGATGGAGGCATCGAATTACAGGTATTTTCCTAGTTGGTGTGCGGATCAGTAATTTTAAATGGAGCTTATTACAGCTTACATAGATTTGCAAGAATCTAAAAAGTAACCCGCAATTGAGCAGGTTGATGTTAGCGTTCCATCTCAAGGGTCTACCGTCCAACTAGATTTTAAAGTCACAAATAGTACTAACTCCTTAATTCTTCACTGGGGTGGCTTACATGACGCAAACGGGTAAGTTACCAATAACTTTTTCATGTCAGCACCAGTATAATTAGTTACTTCATGGTACATTAAAATGGCTGATGTCCCTTTTGTTACAGCAAATGGGTACTTCCCGCCAGACGCCCAGATAGAACAAAAGTCTACAAGAATAAAGCTTTGCAAACACCATTTGTTACTGTAAGCAATCACGATGACTAATCGTTCAACTGGGTTTAGTTTCTATTCTTCAAAGTCGAATGAAAATCCTAATGCGCGTATTTATCAACTTCGTTGGGAATGCAGTCTGGTTCACAACCATTCCTTAAATTAGAGATCGACGATCCTTCACTACAAGCTATAGAATTTCTTATAGTTGATGAAACCAAAAATAAGTGGTAAGCAACTGCTTGTTTTGTCTACAAGTTTCCTCCTTACGTGTTCGGACTTCTTCAGTTCTTCTCTGTTACTTTATAGGTTTAAAAACAGAGGGGAGAATTTTAAGGTCAAATTACGTCAGAAAGAGAAAACAACTTCCAATTTATATGTACCTGAAGATCTTGTGCAGATTCAAGCATATTTGAGATGGGAAAGAAATGGGAAGCAAATGTATACTCCCGAGCAAGAAAAGGTAAGCATTTCTACTGCTGAAGGTCTGATGCGGGTAGCCATTTGTGCCTTGTGAAATTTACTAAGTTTCATATGGACCCTAATAACAGATAGAATACGAAGCAGCTCGAACTGAGCTATTAGAGGAAGTTGCCAGGGGTGTTTCTATACAGGACCTTCGTTTCAAACTAACAAAGAAAAATGGTGAACAAAAGCCTGAGGAGTCCAATCCTTTCAGATCCAGTATCAATATACCAGATGATCTTGTACAAACACAAGCTTATATACGATGGGAAAAGGCTGGGAAACCTGACTATTCTGCTGATCAAGAGCTTGTAAATAACTACACCTGATAGACATCTACATATTGTGTTTTTTTATTTATGTATCGCATTTGATTTAAGCTTATTATTGGAAGTTGGGCTTGAATGTTCCCCTGTGAATTGTATCAGCCATATCCAATCCTAACCACCGTGCATGTCCCATGAACAGAAAGAATTTGAGGAAGCGAGAAGGGAGTTACTGATGGAACTGGACAACGGTATCTCTATTGATGAACTACGCAAAAAGATTATCGAAGGAGAGATTGAGACAAAGGTCACAAAGCAGGTACAGAAAAAAAAGTTGCCTAGGATCGAAAGAATTCAACGGAAGAAAAGGGATATTCTGCAGATTCTCCACAAGCAATCAGCAGGTTTTGTTGAGAATAATGTTCTATTTACCCCAAAAACCTTGACTGCCATTCAACTTTACACAAAAGGAAAGGAAGAACAGAGTGGTGGTATTCTTCTAAACAAGAAAGTTTACAAGCTTGCGGATAAAGAACTTCTGGTATAATTAATGTGTTTTATTGTTTCATCTCAGTGAACACATTCTTTATCTGAGAAAACTACTCGTTCCTGCATTTTAAACATTTTATCTATTTTATTCCAAAGACTCTTGTTACGAAGACTGCGACGAAGACAAAAGTTCATCTAGCCACCAATTATGCAGATCCGATTATTCTTCACTGGGGTGTATCCAGAAAACCTGGAGAGTGGTTGGTATGTTCCTTCTAATTTGGATACAGATGGGTATCTAGTTAATAGCAAATATAACATTTCTTTTCTATCATATATACTAAGAGTCTGACATTTCCTGAATTTTGTAAATCAATTTGTAGGAACCACCTTCAAGTATAGCGCCTCCTGATTCTGTTTTTGTTACGGAGGCTATTGACACAAAGTTTGCAGTTACATCTTTCGGTGATCCCCCTTGCAAAGTTAGCAACCTAATTTATTTTAATTCGCATGTCAATGTTCATTATCATTGAATTGATATATATAAACGATCAACATTGGAATCACAGATCCAGTATTTAGATGTGGAAATCGAGGATGCAACTTTCGTAGGCATGCCATTTGTACTCGTTTCTGGTAGTAATTGGATAAAAAATAATGGAAATAATTTCTACATTGAATTCAGTGGAGGACCAAAACAGGCTCAGAAGGTCAGTAACTGTCAGCACTGTGTGACAATAAAAAATTGCTCACTTCAATTCCTATTTATGACACTAAAATAGATGAAAATGCTGCTTTTATAATATAGGAAGTCGGTGACGGAAAAGGTACTGCCAGGGCTTTGTTAGATAAAATTGCAGAGATGGAGAGTGAAGCACAAAAATCTTTTATGCACAGGTCAGTTTACATATTACAACTTTATAGACATGTTTAAGTTTTTAATTTTTTTTTATTAAATATAAATTACAATGCACACATCCGACCACCAGAGGATTCGAACTCAGGTCATGGGATTGTCAGGATTCATCCCTCACTCTCTTTACTAGACATGTTTAACTTTGCTTTTTGTTTCCTTCTGATAAGAGTATCCCAAAATTATGGTCTTTGTAGGTCCTTGCACGGATTATCAAATTTCTAGCAGTTAATACCACTATATCAGTAGAGAGCCTTTAACTCTAGAGAGTTAGCCTTTAAATCTTAGAATCGATTCAATATCAAGCATCCCTTCTTTAAGTTAATTATCTTGGTTCAGTTAAGTATTTCAGTTCAACATTTTGCTTCTTCGCCTTGATGCTGATACTCATCATCCAAGTCAATGGGTCTGTAAAGGACTATTAGGATTTCGGAGCCTATAGTAAGCCTGACAAGGTTCACAGGTCAAGTTCAAAGTGTATCTGATAGCTTTATTTAAAGCACTTTGTTCATTTGACGGAAACTTTTGAATCCTTAGTCTTTCATTGTGATGGTTTGTTCCTCTTGAGTATGGGTTACTCAGATTACATTTCAATCCTTGGATCTATAGAATCATTTCCTTATGATCTCAGATTCAACATAGCAGCAGATTTGGTAGATCAGGCTGTGGGTGCTGGCGAACTTGGTCTCGCTGGGATTTTGGTGTGGATGAGATTCATGGCTACAAGGCAGCTCATTTGGAATAAAAATTATAATGTCAAACCTCGGTATGTGCCTAACTACAAAGATTTTAAATTTATCATGATGTATACCCCTCACAATAGCCTTAGATGGTTAGTCCTTCTATTGATGAATGTTCAATGCACAACACTGAAGTATCATGTTCGATTACAATGTAAAAGCGTTGGTAACTAGTCAGTCTCCCCTTACGGCCCATTGAATTGGCTTGTGGATGTAAAGTGTGATCTCTATCCATTTTGTCACAGTGAAATCAGTAAAGCTCAGGATAGACTGACTGACCTACTCCAAAATGTATACAAAAGTTCTCCTCAATATCGTGAACTTCTGAGAATGGTGCTGTCTACGGTTGGTCGGGGTGGTGAAGGCGATGTTGGGCAACGAATTCGAGATGAAATCCTGGTTATCCAGGTAGTTTGCTATCTAATATTATACTACTTTATTCTTATTTCAGATTTGCCATGCACAACAATTGATGATTAATATGATTTAATGCACCTTGCAGAGAAATAATGACTGCAAAGGTGGAATGATGGAAGAATGGCATCAGAAGCTACATAACAACACCAGCCCAGATGATGTCATTATCTGCCAGGTGTGATCTGTAAGTTGCAATTGCCTGTATGATTTTGTTAGTCAATCACTAAGATAATCACTTATGGCCAGGCATTGATTGATTATATCAAAAGCGATTTTGACATCAATGCGTATTGGAGCACGTTGAACTCAAATGGCATAACAAAGGAGCGTCTTCTGAGTTATGATCGTGCCATCCATTCTGAACCAAGTTTCAAGAGAGAACAGAAGGAAGGTCTTTTGCGTGATCTTGGAAATTATATGAGAACGCTCAAGGTAGGCATCTTGTATTTTCTGTATTTGAGGTGTCAGCCTCTGTGGTTCATGGAAGAGCGTCACCTTTTTGTATTTCCTTATGGTGCTAGTGTGTACATGTACTTACTAATTGATACATAGCTTACACCAGACAGATCGCTGTGAAGACTGGCATTTATCAGAAATTTCCCTTTGACCCTGTTTGAGGCGCATAAACATTTCTTTATTAGATTTTCTGTAGCTCAGTTATTGATTCCATATTTTATGGCACCTGAATAAGTTCACATGGATGCTTTCTAATTAGTTGTTTGTGTTCAAGTTTCAATGTTGAACAACTAACCTCCACATATTTTCAGGCCGTTCACTCTGGTGCAGATCTTGAGTCTGCTATAACAAACGTCATGGGCTACAAAGACGAAGTAATACAGTCAGTCAAGGCCTTTTATACTTTCTAAGTCAGATAATAACACAGTATATTTCTATTAAACTTATCAGTTGTCTTGAATGTCTAAGGGTCAAGGTTTCATGGTTGGAGTGCAAATAAATCCTGTATCTGGCTTGCCACCTATACTTCATGTAAATTTCGGGCTCTTAATCTACTTATCATTGAGCATCTCAGGTTTCATGAGTACTCATCCTTAGTTGTTTGGCTTTTTTTTATCTGTTTGAAGGATTTACTTAGATTTGTGCTGGAACATGTTGAAGATAGAAATGTGGAATCCCTTCTTGAGGTATCAGTATTTTTTCTGTGTTTGTAAGTCTTCTCCATCTCCAAGCTTTATCATCCTGCACATATATTAATTGTTTTTGCTCTCCTGATAAAAAAAGGGTCTGCTAGAAGCTCGTCAGGAGCTACATCCACTGCTTCTCACATCAAACGATCGTCTGAAAGACCTTCTATTCCTAGACATTGCTCTTGATTCAACTGTAAGGACTGCAATTGAAAGAGGGTATGAAGAATTAAATAACGCCGGACCTGAGGTATTGGTTTTTCTTGTACCTGTTCAAGTTCACTAGTTAATCTTAATCATTTCTCTAGCACTCTATTTTCCAAGGGGATAGCTGACATTCATTGAAAATTAGCTACTACATTTCATTAATATGATTTATGTACTTTGCAGAAAATTATGTACTTCATTACTTTGGTGCTGGAAAATGTTGCACTCTCATCAGACAATAATGAAGATCTTGTATACTGCCTGAAAGTAAGTAATAATAATCATAATGAGTATATTAGCTTCTGATATGTCTTTACAGACCTTGTGCTCATTTGATTATGTCACCAAATTAAGAACAAGTAACTCTTGTGCATAATATAAGAACAAGATCGTTTACATCCTTTTCAAAAAATTATAGCAACCTTAGTTCAACTAAGCTTTCTTTCTCCATCTCCAATTAACTGGTTTCTCTTACACCTGTTGCCAACATTTTTTCCCATAAGCTGCATCATACATTTTTCTTTCCCTTATAGTTGTTTTACTTCTGTAATATTCATAATAACGTTGCTACTCCATCATAATCTAATCTTATATGTAATTCACACAGGAATGGAACTATGCTCTACACCTTTTAAAGACTGGAGATGATCACTGGGCATTGTATGCCAAATCAGTTCTCGACAGAACTCGTCTTTCTTTAACAAGCAAGGCAGAGTGGTATCATCAGGTTCTACAACCATCTGCAGAGTACCTTGGATCATTGCTAGGGGTGGACCAGTGGGCTATAGACATTTTTACTGAAGAAATCATCCGAGCTGGATCAGCAGCATCTCTGTCTTTTCTCCTAAATCGACTTGATCCAGTTCTACGGAGAACTGCCAATTTGGGGAGGTTGACTTACTTTTTATTTTCACAAACACATATCATATGCAGCGCAAGTTAGTAAAGTGGCCTGTAGCTCTTGCTTTAGCAGATTTGCATTAAGATTAGGTTTCAGAAACTGAAGTTACAATAGATTAATACGGGAAATGAGCAGTATGGGTGTTAACTTATGCTATAAATAGAAGATAGAATATATGAATACTTTTCATTGATGCATTTTCACTCTGAATTCTTCAATAATTATTACCAATTAAACATAACTTTGGTTGTGTTCAGCTGGCAAGTTATCAGTCCTATTGACGCCATTGGATATGTTGTTGTTGTGGATGAGTTGCTAGCTGTTCAGAATAAGACCTATGAAAAGCCAACAATATTGATAGCAAAAAGTGTGAAGGGTGAAGAAGAAATCCCAGATGGCGTAGTTGCTGTGTTGACTCCTGACATGCCTGATGTCCTGTCCCATGTTTCTGTCCGAGCAAGAAATAGCAAGGTTTGCATTTGCCAATATATACGTTTACTTTTTTTGTTCATTTGGTCGAATATTTTTGGTCACATTAGACAACATATTGCAGGTTTGTTTTGCTACATGCTTTGACTACGACATTTTGGCTGAACTTCAAAGTTTTGAAGGGAAGTTAATGCGCTTAAAACCTACATCAGCTGAAGTAGTTTACAGGTAGCATATTTCAGCTTAGTATTGTTTCAGGCTGTGTTTGGTTTAAGGAAAATTTGGTGGAAAGAAAAGTTCGAGGGAAAATTGAAAGAAAATGGAATTCTATGGAGGATTCCATCTAATTTTTCTTTGTTTGGTTTCATCAGAAAAATATCAAGGAAAATTGTTAGAAATTCATTTCATTTTTCATGATCATGAAATTTTTTATGAAAAATATGTACAAAAATATCAATCTTTCATCATTTCATACATTGAATTTATTCAAAAATTGGTTATTTGTTTGAGATACATTGAATTTGATTGGATTGATTTGTTAGAGATAAGAATCACATTTTCCATATAATTTTCCATATAATTTTCTTTCCCTCCTATTTTCCATCTTAACCAAACAATGAATTTTACTAATTTTCCATCAAATTTTTCTTTTCGCCAAATTTTCCCTAAACCAAACACAGCCTTAGTGTTATGATTGAGCCATGGTTCTGATTTTCTCCACAATGGTTGCCGTATGGTTATAACATATTTTGTTCCATCACTCTCGTTCTGTAATCAGTGGGGTTAAGGAGGATGAATTGGCATCTACTAGCTCAACCGAATCAACAGATGATGGTTCTATTCCGTCTCTTACTTTGGCGAAAAAACAATTCCTTGGGAAATATGCCATATCATCAGAGGAGTTTGCACCCAATATGGTTCGGACGTTGCAAGTCCCTGAATCTGTGATTGAAAAATCTTAATTTTTTGATTCTTATTTTTACTTGACATCCATTAATGTGTTGATTAGGTGGGAGCAAAATCACGTAATATTTCATATTTAAAGGGAAAGGTTCCAACTTGGGTGGGCATCCCTACTTCTGTTGCCTTGCCTTTTGGAGCATTTGAAGAAACTCTTGCTGATGCTTCTAATCAGGTATTACTTTATTGATATTTTTGTCAGTGAGCTGACCCAGTTCTTATTTGGCTAGCTTTTGTGCAAATATTTGTTCTTGTTTATGAAACAAGTTGCTTTAGAGGGCTCGTTGTACACCTGTACTCAGAGTCTGGGACCTTATTCCTAATCAAACTGTTTTGATAAAGCTCCTTATATCTTATATCTGCATTAGGCCTGTCTCATTCATTTTATTTGCTGTTGTAGGCTGTAGCGGATAAGTTGCAGACTTTGAAGGAAAAGTTAGGACATGGGGAGTTTAGCGCTCTTGGAGAAATCCGAAATACTGTTCTACAGC
This sequence comes from Kalanchoe fedtschenkoi, assembly GCA_002312845.1. Classification (NCBI taxonomy): domain Eukaryota; kingdom Viridiplantae; phylum Streptophyta; class Magnoliopsida; order Saxifragales; family Crassulaceae; genus Kalanchoe; species Kalanchoe fedtschenkoi. Next base: position 196,454 of record NQLW01000087.1, read on the forward strand.
TTTCTGCACCACCTCTGTTGGTACGGCCATTTCCAATTTCACTGATCATAATGAGTCATTTGCTAAAAATAGATATAGTTAGTTCTGGCAACTTCCAATAATTCTGGTCAACACGATTACAGTAGAGTTTGGGAAATACCATTGACAAATGGTCTGTAAATCATTTTGCACTGTGAAACCGTAGTCTAATATCTTAAGAGAGTCTACATAATTCAACTTAGCTTTTGACGAGAGGACCTAAAAATATTGAAGTCAGCTGTCGGTGTTCGTGTTTTACATGTTTCCTCGTCACATGGCAAGGGTACTGTAAACCGTTCTAATTTCTTTTTCCTACAAACAGGATCCATTCAAACATTATGTAATGAAGTGTTTAATTTTTTTCAGATTGAAGAGCTCAAAAATAAGATGAAGACATCTGGAATGCCTTGGCCTGGTGATGAAGGCAAACATCGTTGGGAACAAGCATGGACGGCTATAAAGAAGGTATTGCCTTTTAGCACATAACATAAGATAATTTTGTTTTTCTTCTAATTGATATTGTGAACTCCGCGACTCCACATACACCCCTCAAAACTAAATAGTAAAATGAGGAAATATGAATTTGAGCAATCACTTATATGCGCAATCGTGAGCAAGCAGTCAAATAAAATGTTACTATAAATATGGTCATTATTGTAGACCTGCCTTCATTGCCATTACTTTTTCTCTTTAAACAAATGCCCTCATCTGGCATCCTCGGTCATAGTGTTAGAACAACCAAGTCGGCATCTCCATCCCAGCCTTGCAAAACTAGAAAATCACAACACCTTCAGCAAACATGTTTGACAGCACTTGAAGAACTGTCTTTTTTTATGTCCCTGACACTCAGTAGCTTGACCTCAGTGGCTGTTGCCCCACCTGGATCCAAGCAGATTCGATCTCTTTAATGCATATATAACCCAAGTTTCAGAATTGATCAAATTTACTTGTGAAAAATTTAAGTTTGCCCTCCTAAACTAAAGATAACAAATTTGTTCCCCTATACTAATAATTTATAATTTTATCTATTGTTTACTTAGTATCCCCGTACAGTTAGTTTATCTACAATCTAACTTCCCCTAACTTGACCAACATTTTGTTTTAAATGATACCTTTTAGTTTGTTATGGACGGAAAAAATATGCCCTCACGAATTTCTGCAAACTTGAGATATCACTGTATGCTAATGGGTCACCTAAACAGCACTGCTCTTTCTGAGATTTATGATCCTTCACACATAGCATTGGATCATTCATGTCCTCATTCTCAGCTTAAGAGGGGATTCTTCACCGCCCTACACCTTGTTCCTCACCGCCCTACACCTTGTTCCTCGCCGAACACCCCTCTGAAGCAAGGTCCACAATCATGCAGCCCAGTTAATGATTTCAGTGTTAAACTACTTCCGATGTCATTTCGAGCATCATTCAGCTGCCATTTGGCCATTAGACACTTTGAATCCATAAAACCACTGTCAACATTTTCATCTTCTCCTTGATACATCAGCCGTAGCACATTTTTGAACAGTAATTTACCTGCAAGACTGATGTATTATGTGAAAAATGATTTGTTAATTAGCATAGTGGGGTATTAAGGTTGTATTTATCTTTATTTTTCTTTCAGGTCTGGGCCTCAAAATGGAATGAGAGAGCATATTTTAGTACCAGAAAGTTAAAATTAGACCATGATTATCTGTGCATGGCCGTCTTGGTTCAAGAAATCATTAATGCGAATTACGCATTTGTTATCCACACTGCCAATCCAGCTTCGGGAGATACATCTGAGATTTATGCTGAGGTACTCTACTTTTTAGATGTTGGTTTCAGGAAATTCAGCTTCAGAAGTTCAACTAATCATTTTCCTGGAACAGGTGGTCAGAGGACTTGGCGAAACATTAGTAGGAGCTTATCCAGGTCGTGCTTTAAGTTTTATCTGCAAGAAAAGCGACCTCAATGCTCCTTTGGTAAGTCAACTTCACATAGTACCTTTTTGGTGTGAAGATCTCATCCCCCAATACCTAAGAAATCAGGGAGTGATCTTTGGATGGACATGGGTGGATTATGGACACCACTAATAGGGAGCTGTCACGTGACATGTGAACACATTGAAAAAAAAAATCACAGCAATAAATATCTATCACATTTCACTTTGACTTTTCAACATCCCGCATGTTGGTTCAAAATGCCACGTGATAGCTCCCCATTTGTGGTAACCATGGTCCACAACATGGACCATGTCTACCCATGATTCACTCTAATTTTAACTTGTTTTGTATTTGTGTATCAAAATCAGGATTTCTTCTAGATAACATGTTTTATTTTATAGGTTTTGGGATACCCTAGTAAACCTATTGGCCTTTTCATAAAACGGTCCATCATTTTCCGATCCGACTCCAATGGCGAGGACTTGGAAGGTTATGCCGGTGCTGGCCTCTACGACAGGTAAACTACATGGGCCATAAATGAGTAAATCATCCATTTGTGCCATCAAAGATGGAGAGCTTATCATCTTCTTTGACTCTCTTTCAGTGTGCCAATGGATGAAGAAGAAAAAGTCGTTCTTGACTATGGATCGGACCCTCTGATAGTTGATAGAGACTTCCGCAATTCCATCCTGTGTAAAATAGCTCAAGCTGGAAGCGCTATTGAGGACTTGTATGGATCCCCTCAAGATATTGAAGGAGTCGTAAGAGACGGAAAAATCTATGTGGTCCAAACAAGACCCCAGATGTGATCACTAGTTTATTACTTTCAGAGTTTGTGATGGGATACCTACGCATTCACGCGAAAGGATACGCTCCAGTGTATAGTAAAAACTCATACAAGATGTGAGGTGGTAAGCTAAATATCTGCACTACTTTTCACCAGTGCTGCCAGGGAGATCGTCATTGAGTAATACTCACTAGAGAGAATAAGGTCGCACCATATTTCTGTAGCTTTTCTTATAGATGGTGCCTGTTTTCACTTCAGTCCATCTTTGTCCCGTAGAAGGATTATCAGTTTGCTCATCTAAGCAAATGTGTAGTCATCATATGCATTAAACTTCAGTAGTGAAACACTTACATGTGAACGTTTTAATCGTGTTTATTGGTCACACTTTTTCTTCTACATCTTCCCTTCCACGTATAGGGCACGTTTTCCCTAAATTAGATCCATACTAAGGACATCCCCATTGAAGGTTCGTGGAGAGGTTTGTGTCATGCCACAAACCGCTTCGTTTTGATGTGGAAATCAGTTTGTGGTTTTATGACACAACAACGCTTCGTTCGGTTTGCGGCTATTTAATCGTACAGTTGAATCGCATTTTTTATATTGAAAATCGAGCTGTTGATATATAGATATGATGGAAAAAAGAAGCTCGTAAATGACTCCGATTCTCTTTGACAAACTTGAACTGAGAAAGAGAGCAAAGACTTTAAGCAGAGCAAGGGAGTGTCGGCAGAAGATAGCTCACTAACGGCACTAGCAGCAAAGATAATGTTTCTGTTTTGCCCTAGAGGTGCGAGATTCGTCAGCTGGTCGTAAACATATTTGATTATTATTTAATTAAAAATTCGATAAAAAATAAACGAGTAAGTTTGAACTTAGTTTAAAACTGTTTGAATGATGGAGTCGGATATAAGCATTATTGTACTCAATTCATATATGTTCGGAAACACGCGTTTATGAGTTTGTTTTAAAAAAAAAAACTCGTTTAAAACTAATTTATGACTAGTTCGATCTCGTTTTTAAATTTGATTAGGAATATTTTTTAAAAAGTTAAAAGTTTTTATAAGAAAGAAGGTGCTTCCAGTGAAAAATGAATAGACACGATAAGAAGGCTCAGCTCAAAAAATCTATAACCAAAGTCATGATGGCTATAACATGTTATCTATTAAGTTATTGTAAATATATCTGGCGAGCCCATACAATCGTAAACTGAGAAGTTTTTAGTGACTGAATAAAACTGAGTTTAAAGTTGCACTCATACTGTATAGACTTCAACTTCAAGAGTTGCGCTCTGGAGGACAAGAGATCCTGGAAGATAACAGTATTCATAGAACACCAAATATGATAAACACAAGCACAGACAAAGAGGATACAAGCTTTCTTGAACACCTAAGATGAAAAATTCCTGAAAGACAACCATGAAGTCAACTGAGTTCATGTTGAGAATGGGTTAGAGGGTTGACAGAAGCATAATCTAAGTGTCTGGACTACTAGGTCTTGGATATGCTGATATTGAAAAAATAAGTGATTTAAGATTTCTAGATGCTTCTCACAAAGAAGACATATGTCTATAGATATGTGACCAAGCCAAAATAGTCTAGTCTGCAGCGGGAGTCTATCTTGACAAGCTAACCACATGGTGAAACTATGTTTCGCATATGAGAGTATATTCCATACTATATGAAACCAGGGGGCTTGGGATGGTCTCGTGTCAGGTACTGATAAACTGATTCAGAAGATAAGGGGGTACCCAGAATCTTCCAGGAGATACAACCATGAGTCACAGAACAACAACATTTCAAGGCTAGATCTCTGAATTTTAGCATCTGCTTCACCGTCCATGGATAAGCATCTTATAGGGAAGAGTCCACCAAGTGTATATTTCACTGATGTAAGGATGTAGTCAATCAATCCACAGAGAGTCTGGACATACCTGGTCATCACATTTTGATGGTATATCATAAGCTGAGATGAAAGATTTCTCGATTCTTGATTTTGTTTTCATCTTCTTTCAGGTCACTCTCTGATTTGACCTGACATAAGAGGGAAAACATATGGTTATTTTTAAATTTAAAAATCTTAAGGTCAGATGTAACCTGTGTTGTCTCTGCTGAATCAATATGGGGATCTGGATCTGAGTCCTGCACTATCTTAATAGACATGAGACCGTCCTCAATGCGTGAGTTGTCTGTTTCTTCTATAATTCCCCTCTTTGAGCGCTCTGCATAATACATGTAAGCGCGCAGGAGTGTGCGGAGGAAACAACCTTGATATTGCCTCGGGGACTTTCAGAATCTGTTCCTCTTCCTTCGTGTCCAAGGTACTGGCATTAAGATGAGATTTTTTTCAACTTGTGATAGTAGCTAGCCCTGCAGTGATCTTATCTTGTTTACATCTGTGGCAAGTTGAGTAATCTACCTCTCCATGTTGACAAGTGTGAGATCCATTTTTTTTGTCACACTCCTAGATATATTCCTCTCGCTTTTCTACTTATGATTCCAATCCACTACTGTTGGTTCCTTGTTGATATATGAGAATAAAATTTCATAGGCCTTGTTGATAGTTGTTGTTACCGTAGCTCACGTTTGGATTATTATAGAGGCATGGATGGTAGTGAGTGGGCAATGCGGTGTTCTCCTCCTACCCTGGGCGATACTCTCCGATTGTCATATAATCCTCTCCTTGACCTACAGATTCCTACCATGAAGGACACGCAGTAGTGTTATATGCTTGATAGACATGCATACCTTGCATTGTTTGGGTGTAGTTGCCTTCATGACTTGGAGTAGCTTCTACATCATGATCTTCATATCTGAGATTTGAGAGAACAGAGATGAAAGTTGTGGCATCTATGATGGAATTGTGCTAGTATTCGAGGTTGCGACCATAAGCACTCAGCGAGGTCTTGTGAACACACGAGCGTTTTCGATCATCTATTTAATGGTCATCCACACCTCTTCTGGATACTTGTTCAGGATATTGCCACCGGCTGCCGCTTCCAACATCTTCCTCTCTTGTGGTTATATTCCCTCGACGGAGAGCTCAATCAGGTTCTGATCCAAAACCCCATGATTTTAGCACTTTATAGTACTCGTATGCTGTTTTGTCTGGCTGCTATTTGATCCTGTGTATCTCCTTATGGATTTGGGATGCTTTAGTTATAAGAAAATATTTTACAAAAAAAGCTTCTTGCATCTGGTTCTAGGTAGTGATAGTTCCCGCGGATAAATGCAACAACCATTTCTTAGCATAATCTATTAGTGAAAATGGAAGAGCTAGCATCATATATTGATCAAGGTTAGCTCCTTTCGGTTTCATCATGGTGCAAACCACATTCAACTCTAGCAGATGACATGGACATCTTCTCCTGATGTCCCTTAGAACTCAAGAAGTTGGTGTATAACACCTCCCCTAATTTTGATATCCTCATCATCAGAGGCTTAAATGCATATTGGTTGGTCAGGGAAGGTCGGAGCAGTCACCTCCCTCAGAGACCTCCTCCTTAATTGTTTTTATTGTGAGGCCATGTTAGACTCTAACATATATACAAAAACTGAAACTAAACAAAAATTGACTAGTTACTTAAAGTAATTGTGTTACCTCGGTCTCCGGTAATGGTTCTAATTTGATAGGACCATCATTGAGCTGTCATATGCAAATAAATTTATATACTTGTACTCATTAGCTAGTAGTAAGTTCAGGATCGAACCACTGATACTGAGTTCCTACACGTTAAATTACTACACAACTTGATAATTAAAAAGACTCAAATAATGGAGGGAGTTTTGATTGGAAAGACTGATTTGCACACGAAGTAAAGATGTCAGTAAGATAACTATGTAGTTCAGATTGCTTAACTTGTGATATTGTTAATCATTTATGCTAAAGATGAAATCTTATTTATGAGTTGAATTCAGTAAATGTATATGCACTGATTATCATGTGACTAGTCATATACAATTACTTCTAATCTATATTCATCATAATCTTAAGCCAATGGTATGAATCATATATGTCTAACATGCTTTCAGTATGTTGTCAGTCTAACAATAAGACATATGCAGTTGCGTTACTATATTAGAGAATTCAATATAAGTTATTTGGCCCACACAGAACTTAGAATATGTTTATTTTATATGCTCTTGTTTAATTGATATTGGCTCACACTCTCACAACTAAATCAGTGCTCATAGTTCATGCAAGAACGCACTACATTCATTAAGGTTTTGTTATGCAACAACGCAATCATTCATTTTAAGCATAATAAACATATCATTGTAAAGAGAATTTATAGGCACAAATTATCTCACAACAATCATCACAAGTTTACAGCACCTGAACTACACAAGAGATTTAACCACTTAGGATCGTAGAAGTATACATAAGTAAAGATATAGGAACACCCCTTACAATCTGAATTGAACCTGCTCTACGACAAAATCTTTTGCTACTCTCCAGAGCCCCCTTGAAGATCATCGCGTGGTAGATTAGAACTGCTCATCGATGTGTTGGTTGTGTCGAAGATGTCTCTTTGTAACCCTTTTGAACTTTCTTTATATAGGCATGACTTAGCTTAGATTTGAAGCTACGTCTTGTTGATCATCTTTGATGTATATCTTCCGGAGATTATGATAAGAGTGGGACTTATCGGGTTATAAAAATTAGAATCAGATTTAAAATCAAATTAGGAAGCATATCTTTCCAGAGAGTTTGTCGGCGCTTTTGACAGGTATACGCTGAGAATTAGATTGTGACTCCTTATAAATAATTGTCTGATTTTTTCAAAGCCTCTTGAAACGTGTGAATCGGACACTTAACATGAAAGTTATGTTCCTCAAAACTTGAAAGGTTTCTGCAGATCGGATTTAGAAACTTGTACTAGCTGCGTGCATGTGTCATTTAAGTGTTGTGCGCACGGGTGTCACGTGTAGTTAATGACCACATCATCGTCTTCCTTCCTTTCTCTACATAACATGTGTCACCCTTTCCTGCATTCGATAGTGAATCACTGCACACGATTCTTGCACTCCGCTGACCATTGTCTTATGTTTGATTTTCTTCCTTTGTTCGAAAGTTTCTCTAAAACTTCCTTTTTAGCATGTTTTCGCATTATGACCTAAAATCAGCGTGAATTACAAAACTAGCTAAACTATTAAATAATACCCAAGAACATTCCGGAATTATGAGAGTTAAGTATAAATGAGACATAATATTTTGATCTCATCACGGTGGTTTGTGATTATCAAAGTTTATGGTTGAATTTATTAAGTGCTTCGGGTTAGAACTCACTCATAGTTTAGGATTTTTGATTTTGAGGCATTACATCTTTGTTTCTAAGTCGATGTGTTTTTCCCTTGTAATTGTGAGTTTGGACTTCATGACAGCTTGATTTTATAATGATGTAGAATAACACATGAACTTGGAAATAGAGATTTAGTTATTCATAATCAAATACCTAAATATGATCAGATTAACTCGAGGCACATAGCAAACTTGAGTATTGAATTTGGAACACCATTTACAAGGGTTTTTTTTCTAAAGTTGTACTCTCTCTTTTTATCCTCTATGGACATCTAACATCATTTGAGTCAGATATTCAACGACATCTTATATCATTCAAGCTAACTCTACATTATAGTTGTATTTTTATATATATTTTACTTTTAAAATTATTAATTTTTTTTATAAAAGTTGTCGAAAAATGACCAGAACATGGCTTGAAAAAGCAATGTTTGTAAAATAGTCAAAATATGGCAGTAGAAGTCCGACCCAAAATTCTAACTACAAAAATGGTCAAAAATATTACCAAGTTAGGTGGCTGAAAATTAGTCGATACGTACCCGAAAAATATGGCCAAAAAGTTGACGCAAAGCAGAAAAATATATTGGCGACGCCATTCCAACCGTGATATTCTTCATCGGAAAACCACCTAATTTGTATTTTTGACAATTTTCCGGCCATTTTTTTTATGAAATATATGACAAAAATAACTCATATTTTTAATGCATATGAGTGTGTGAAGTTGTTGAGTAATTTTTATATATTTGACATTATATGCCCTTTTTAACATACTTCTTAGAGTTGTTTACCTTAATTGGCAACTAGCATGCCCTAAGCAAAACTATGTGTTAAGGTGTGAGCTCTTGTATGTACCCACGCACCCCTTCATGCAACTCTACTACTAGATACATGACCTCTTAAGAAAAAAGATACTTAAGCAAATGCATGACATAACTACGATAGTTGAGTGTTTCTTCAAGTATAATATAGTACATCGTCTTCTTTTTTAGAGCTTGAGAAATACTTTATTAGTTAAAACTTTTCTCAAATCATAACTATGTCGTCATTTGATCCACACAACAAAGTTTTTTTCCGTTAATAATACTTTCCTTTCTTTTTTTATGTTTGAAATTTTCATTGTCTCTAGGTCATCCATAAAAACTCTCACAGCGACATGCACCTTTAAAAAAGTAGCGACTCAGCTGCCACCCGACCTTGCCTAACAGACTTTGGCAGCTATCCCAGTCTCGGAAATGGAACTGGGTGATCGAAAGGGCTGCTTGAATGAGTAGCAATGACATTTGTCACGCTCCTTTCAACGACATTTAGACTTGTCTCCCGCCGGATATCTACAACCTGGCTTACAACCCCCCAAACTGTGCGGCTTGCAATGTTTAGAGGAGCTACTGATAGGGACTCCACTTCAGATTCTCTTCATTATGTGTTGTCCAATCAACTAGCTAATATGAATTCTTGAGAATTTTATTATCATGATTTATTGATACTTTAAATTCTGAGACTAGTACTTTGAAACATCATTTCAATATTTAACCATTATTGAGAGTTATATGCCTTTAATCACTTCAAAATAAATAATTTTGCTACCTTATCTTAACAATCAAAACTTCTCATTCATCGACATTGTTGGTGCATTCAAGGTTGAGACGAATCATTGACCAATATCATGTCAGATCCTTTCATTGTTGTTTTCTTCACAACTTAAAGTTTCATCTGATTCCTTTACTATTCCCCTTGTAACTTCGGTTTCCCAATCTATTCTTGCATGACGTGGGTGTAATTTACTAAAAATTTATCAATATGAGATAATTATGATGTCCATAACTATCATATTTGCTTGGCTTGAGAAATCACGTCATTAAACAGTGTAGATAATGTTTGTGGTGAAGTCTCCACTGCTGAGAGAATTCTTTCAATACTTTGGGTGAGAATTTGGAACATCTTCTGTTTGAATGCTCTTTCTCTCATTTTGTCCTAAATTGCTTACTGAATGGATTTGGGACACATGAGATAGGAGGTAAGCTAAATGAGGTGCTAATTTCTACCATATTTGATTTTACAGAACCTGCTGTGAGAATGGTTAATGTCTGAGTTGTTATTAATCGAGCCATATACATGATTTGGATGGAAAAAAAAGGGAGCCATCAGGGGTTTCACTTGGTGGTAAATAAGGTGAGGGGCGAATTCTGATAATTTCCATGACTGGAGTTTGAATTCTCTGGTGGTCAGATGTGTGCGTTGTAATTTATATTTAATACTTTTTTTTTTAAAAAAGGAAAAAGAACTGGAAGAACTTTTTCAAAACAACAAAGAGAAGCTGAGGTTGTTAAGACAGATGCAGTTAAAGAGATGCATGTTATTCTAGTTAAAATAACACAGATGAAAATGATAAAGAAGAACATGGACTGGGCAAATGAAATGAGGAATGAGGATTGCACTCACATTTGTTCGAAAGAGAAGATGTGTCTGATTACTTGTAAGTCCGCCATAGAGAGTACTGTTTGGATGATTCATTTGTTCAGCCGGTTCTGCCATAGGGATTATACATGAACCGGACAATTTACCTACAAATCTGCGTTTTTATCCAGCTACTTTTTGCACACAATTTCTGGGGCAGTAAATCCAATTTGTATGAGTCAAGGGTGCTTGCTTGATGGGCAACAATGTGAAAGTTTTTGTTGGAACAAAAATTCTAGTAGGATAGTTTGTGTAAAACAATCCTTTGTATAGATTTTTGGAAATAAAATTCAATCCTCAAAAAAAAAATCTGTATTACCACTCATTTAAAATACAAATTTATATATATATATATAAACTCACTGACGTCACCTAACCACTCGACAACCACCATGAATGACTATACAAATTAGATATCAAAATTGTAAAATCGAATAATAACATAGGTGATTTTTAGCCTTTTAGGTATAAAGACAGCTTGTTCTAATGCTAATTAATATTGGTAGCTGTTTCTTAAATCCCATATTCAAAACTCCCAACCGAAGTAAAATTAGGGTTTTTCTCAGCAGCTCACTATACTCCACAGTTTGTCTTCCGCCCAAAAAAAAAAATAATCCTCCACGATTCTCGCTACGTTTTTCCGGCCTCGCATTGTGGTCTGACAGAATGTTTTCTACCTCCAGTCACGACGGCGTCGGTGATTTTTCGGAGAAGCGGCCTCGCAGGTCCAGGCGCGGCAGATGGAGAGATACAGACAGTGATACTGTTTCGACGGTCACGTTAGAGGCGAATACACCGTGTACAGAATACGATGTTGCCTATTTCAACTCTTATGCGCATCTTGGCATCCACGAGGAAATGATAAAGGTTTTTCTTTTTTTCTTGCTTCGGCTTTTGTAACCAGTGTCAGTAGTATCTTTGGCTTTGGGACATCTTCTTGGAACCGAGTTTGCTTTGACAGTTGTTGAAGGGGTTATGGTTTTTAGGTGATTTGGAAATCAAATGATTTAGCCAAAAAAAAAAACAGTGTTCTGCTATTGATTTAGGTCTATTCTTTTCCATTGATTTGAACTGAACTTTGGTGATCTTAACAGAATTGAGATGTATCCATTTCTTCCGTTATACTTGTTTCTGTTCAAGAAAGATTGTTTTTTTCTTTTTTGGAAAAGGGGCGCTTGTATAAATAGATAAAAGGGGAATGTACAGGGGAGCTAAAATTCAGTTTAAAACAGAAAAGAATGAAAGAATAAAAGATGAAAGTCCTAGGCTAAAACCTGCCTACTGTAAGAGATGTGTTGATTGAGGATCAGAGAATGCCTTATCTTATTCACTGTTAGACTTCAGCCTTAAAAAATATATTTTCAGTTATGTCTTCTTGACAGTCGATTGCTGAAGTTTTGTTGACTATGTGGTGCTTTTTCTCTGTCTGAAATGGCCTTTTGTGAATTGTGCGAGAAATCTTTGTCAATGCTACTAAGCCAACAGTGGTACTATTGGAGAATAAAGAACTGTCATACCTCAGTGTGGGACTTGAGGTTATTAGAAAGATAGCTGGCCAGATGTATCATGATTCACATAAAACTACGGATGTTAACTAGGTCGGGTTTGTCGAACTTTTATGTGTTGAAAATTCCTTAACACTAACCCAAAACCATTTATTGTATGAGCCAGGGCAGATCGACTTATATGTGAAATGCTAGTTAACGGATAAACTGTTTTTATAACCTGTAACTTATATATTTATCATACATTTAAGATTTTTTCGTGTGTAATTTTAAAATAATTGACCCGTAATGTAAGCATTTTGCTTATAATCACAAATCATAATTGAATATACTATGTATACAGTTCAGAATCTACTTCCAAAAAAATAAAGTAGATTTCATCAGAGAAAAATAGCGGTAAACAAATTTTTAGATAAATATATAATGACATTCTGAAAAGTACCACTCTAGGCACTAGTACTGAATGTGGTATAAATTATTAATACTTCAACATATGTTTGTTTCATATTTAGAATTATGTATTACTTATTTACTCTTTGAAACCTTGTTTAAAGGAGTATTAGTAATACCTGATGTGAAAGAGGTATTATTAACTCTTGTATCATTAGTACCCTGTATCACTTATACTTTTACCAAACGTTGCCTTAGTTCTTTAATTTATTGGAACAATGTCACTCATCACCAAAATGACATAGGATGTGTCTTTCTATGCTGTAGTTTAGATGAACCGAAGTGAAGTGCGTTGGATTTAGTTGAGCCATATTGACCAAAAATTTTTTGTAAGATCAACAAAAAAGTACTTTAATTTACTGAAGTAACTTATATTCTGTAACACAGAGATGAGTTGTACTAAGCTGAACTGAATTGAGCAAAACTTAAACTTTTCAATTAAAGAACATCTCCAAGGAAGAGATCCTATGGATGTAGGTTCTTGTGTATGTTTCAATAATGTATAATTTATGGTAAAGGTCTTTGGAATTGTTTTAGTTGAAATTTGTAAGTTCAAGTCACTTTATTTTAATTAAAATCTGTTCAATTCATCTGAGCTCTATTTTGTGTTACAAATGTTTTGAGTTCATTTTAGTAAAATCAATGTTCTCTTTTTGTTTATGTTTTGAAACTTTTCCTTAGCACGACCTATTTAATCGAATGTGTAACTTTTGTCGGGCCATTTAATTAAAAGAGTTGAATAACTCAACAGTAAATTGTTATCTTCTTGGCCGATTCATCTCATGTTGTCATTTTAGGTCATATTTTGACATCTCTACATAAAATACGAAGCTAGGTGTTTGATATTGAAATTTCTTGTTGAAAACTATTTTATAGAGATCCGTCTAAAATAATGATTATATTATATGCGTATGAAACAGACATTTGTAAGATTTTGTTGTCATTATGTCTTCAGATTTTCCTAAAATGTTGAGCAGTGCTTGTTTGTTGGCATGACATCACATACACTCTTCTTGCTGATAATTATCACCAAACACAGGATCGAGTGCGGACAGAAACCTATAGGGATGCAATTATGCGGCATCAGAGTTTTATTCGAGGCAAAGTAATGATGTTATTACTGTGATATTATGTTTTCAATAAATACTGTTCTGATGACACTGTTTTCTAACTAATATACTTTGCCCATCTGAAATAGATTGTGGTTGACGTTGGATGTGGTACAGGCATACTTTCTATATTTTGTGCACGTGCTGGCGCAAAACGGGTAATGCATTATATGACATCTGATGTCTATGCATCTTGTTTCTAGAGATTTGTTCCTCATTATTCTCCAACAATTAGGAGAAAGTGGGGTTGCAGGCATCTTTGTTTTTGTTTCCGGGATTAGCTATATTAGTAGTTGTCCTCCATTTTCTTAATGTAGAACTTTGAAACTGAAATTTGATAAGCAGGTGTATGCAGTCGATGCAAGTGATATTGCTGTGCAGGTATTTTCCAGTCCACTAATTCAATTTATTTTAACTTTCTTGTATGTTGCTTTCAGCAAAAATTATAGTTCATGACCAATGTGGGCACACACAAGTAGAGCTGTCATTCTGTTAATAGCCTATAACACACTTGAACCGCGACTGTCTCAACTACGATTTAGTAGAGTATAGAGTGTGTCCAGATGATTGAAACTTCAATTTTCTGAACTCTAGATTTGGCCTTTATCCAGTTTGACAAATCTCTTGAACTTTAGCTTTTAACCAGTGACTAGGTATTAATCTTGATAAGTAACACTGTTGATGATGTTAGTAGTTGTTGAGTCAGCTGTCTAGATTGTCTCTACTGTCCATTGAAGAGGCTACATGACAATTGATGCAAACACCACTACATAGAATCACTTCACAATAACAAAAATGCTATATATGACTTATTTGTCTCTTTTATTGTGAACCAGGCCAAAGCAGTTGTAGAAGTTAACAATCTGTCAGATACCATTACTGTTTTGCATGGACGTGTAGAGGTAAACTTCTAAAGGGGCAATTTTTTTCCTGGAATTCGCTATTGCATTTTTGGTTCCAGTGATAGTGGTAGACAACTTATGTTAAACCATTAGATATATTTCTTACCGGATTCCACATAGGTTGCTGAAGTATTAAAATTTAATTTAAATTTTTTTTTTTTTGGAAAGGTTTCTATATTTCCAAAAGGTATTACTGTACGCGAAACTTTTATGGACCTATTACATCTTGGAATTTGATTTCCAACAAAACAGCCATATCAAGGCCAGACCATGATCAAAGGACTATTCCGGACTTGTTTTATGACGGTCTAAGGACCAAAAGACATGGAGAACCAAGCCCTAATGGAAAGCCATTGACTATATCCTACCCTATACATTCCAGGCATATCAAAGGACTTTCTGATTTATGCCTTTTAGGCATCTGTGGTAGATCCAGCTCAGTCAGTGTGGCATGTCCTTGCTCTCTGCTGTCAAAAGTTGATGCCCTGCATTTTTATAGAGAGTTCCGGCAAAGATAAATGACATTATATAGAAGTGGCAATTTGAAATGGATGGCTGAATATATAATAATTAACCCAACCTCAACCTTTTAGCTCCCAACCTTATTTCTGCTTCTGACCAGATGTATTTACAGGATGTGCGTATTGATGAAAAGGTTGATGTGATTGTATCTGAGTGGATGGGTTACATGCTTTTATACGAGGTATATTGTAATAAGTCTTTTACATATTGCTTATAGGGTGATTCATTCTCGTAAATTAACTGTGTTATGGTTCATAAATATGGTCAACATCACTATACAGAGTATGCTTGGGAGTGTTATCACGGCCAGAGATCGTTGGCTAAAACCTGGAGGTGTTATTCTTCCCTCTCATGCAACTGTATGGTTCTTCATCCTTAAGCTCCAAGTTTTTCATAGATCAGCATTCATTCAATTGTTTTTGAGTTAAGTGGTCATCTTAAGTTAAGGTTCATAGACCATAATCACTCGATGCAATTAAAGTTATTGATGGCTCTTTGGGCAACTTCAATATTGTCCTGCTTATCTCTTTTGATAGAGAGAGGTTCTGATCACTACTCTGTCATTTTCTTACGCTCCTGTGGACCCACACAGAGTATAGCGTATACTTTGATTAACCATCATAAAGTATTTTTGCACAGCCAAGCTCAAAATGCAATACTTTTGCAATAGATTCAATAAAATGGATTTGCAATATATATCTTGAATGGATTTTCCAATTTCCATTGCGTGCAATTAACTTGTTTTGTGCAAGACATAGTTGGTGATGGGCCCAAATTCTCTTCTCTGTGCTTGCAGTTGTACATGGCTCCTATCACGCATCCAGACAGATACAGTGACAGCATTGATTTTTGGCGGAATGTCTATGGAATCAATAGTGAGTATGAGTCTCCCTAATTAGACGACCGGTATTTGCTTATTGTGTTAGTGGTTGAAATTGAGGCTCTGCATCTGTCTTGAATTCTTTAAATTCTTTAAATATTCCCATAAAGAGGTCTTGAATACCATGATGTTTTGAGGATCAGTTACAGGCCTTCTACTCTGTTATTTACTTCTCTATCACATCCATTGTTCACTTATTTGTTGAGTTTGCTGCTTCATTGTTCGTTTGAGTACACCTGCAGAAAAATGTATGTCCATTTCTGCAGTGCAGATCTTTCATTTGGCTAATGTGCATACTCCATTCTTGCTGGCAGTGTCCCCAATGTTGCAGCTTGCTAAACAGTGTGCATTTGAAGAGCCCTCAGTGGAGATAATTACAGGCGAGAATGTACTAACATGGCCACATGTGGTAAGTCATGCAGAAATTTTATCTTTGTCCAGTTCATGGCTGCTGTTCTTTACATGGTAAAAGTATGATATCCACTTATCATTATCAACTTTTTTGTCATATTATTCAATTTCAGTCATATTTCGTATTTTCCTGTGTAGGTGAAGCATGTCGACTGCTACACAGTTACTCTTCAAGAGTTAGAATCTGTTACGTCAAGTTTTCATTTTAAGTCAATGATGCGAGGTAAAATACCTTTAGTGATGTTGCTTGCATCCTTTCATCAATATGTAACTGTGCAATATAAATTAATTTATACATCCCATCAAGCTCTAAAGCTTAAGCTCCACCTGAAAAGTATTTGTTGGGAATTGACTAGGTTTCTAAATATGAAAACAGAAGAGATAATCAACTTATTTGAAAGTTGATTAGAATTAAGAATTCTAATTTTGGTAGGTTACTAAATTACTATTTTGGTAGGATTGGGAATCCTATTTGATTTAGTATTAGTACCTTATAAATAGGATGTCCTAGTGTATGAACAAATTGAGAGACTTGGTGGGAGACATCCAGGAGAATTCATGAGGAATTCTTCTTGAGTGGTAACTGGTATGTAGTGTTTTTGTAGGTTTTTGGTTAGAGAAAATTTATTAGAGAATTGAGAGGTCTGTATTCAACTATGTTGAGAGGTGAGTCCATTTTTGTATTACATATCTATCAATAGTGGAGATCGTTGACGTAGGCTCTGTTGGAGAGCTGAACCACATTAAAAATATATGTGTTTCTTTCATCTATTATTTATATTATTGTGTGTTAGTGCGTATTATTTATGTGAGTGTCTCGTGTCATTGTTTCACTGCGCGTGACGAGAGAGAGGAGAGGCCTCTCCACCCTAATAGTATTTGTGGATCAAGTGTTTATTTGGAGCTTAGCATTGTGTCGTCCACATTGTATCCAAGTTGAACACATACCAAAATAGTTTTTGAAATATGTTTGGGATGTATGTGTACCAATGAATCAAGGGTAGGATCATTAGTTATGTTTGTAGATCGTATAGCTGGTTTACCATGAGGATCTTCTTCTGTTGTCCGCATTGGATATATTTGACTACATTGTCCATTGAGCTCATAAACTCACAAGAATATTTGGCCGATTTCACTCATAGTCAATTAATTTTGAGTATGAATTCAACTACTCTCGCATGGTATCAAACGGACGAACCTTGTTAAGGTGCTGGCTTCATACGCACGAGGCCCCACTTATGGCTTTTTTGTGTGGTTTCGTCCGCTGAGGATAGCACAAGTAATGGGGATGTTCTCCATATTGAACATATAGTCCCTCAACGCCCATTGAGCTCATAAATCAAACATTTTAAAAGAGTTGGGGAATCCCATTCACTTTCAATTGATTTTGAGTGTGAATCTAAGTATTTTCACATTTTTGCAAGGGCTACTTTCTATTTTACTTCTGTACCTGCATTGCTTTGATCTAGGTGGTATTATTGTTGGTCAAACATTGGTCAAACTATTTTTGTTTATTTTGTAGACTACTATCTTCTAACACTTTTATTGGCTTCATAAAACCTCAAGGTCCACTACATGGTTTTGCATTCTGGTTTGATGTTGAATTCAACATGCCTGGAATTGCTGCTATCAACAATAATAATCAGGCGCCAGAAGATTCATATAATAGTTCACTTAATGGAGGCAACAGAAAGAAAAGGTCTAGTTCAGAAGAAAAAGTTTTGCTTTCTACTGCACCAGAGGATCCCCCGACTCACTGGCAGCAGGTATTATTCTTAGCAGTCCCGCACAAAATCGTCTCTATAAACCTTAGTTATTTTTTTCATTTGATATATCCTTGGCCGTCTGATAAAGGGTTTGCTTAGAAAGAAAGAAAAAAAATCCTTGAAGTGGACCCATTTAGATTATGGGAACTTGTGTTGCAACTCGTGAAGAAGCTCTATGTGCACGAGGTTTTCATTCATTCACATTAGTAATCTTACCCTCAGCATCCTCTAACAGTTGCATGAAGTCCGATGGGTAATCAAAAGGGCTTCTTTAGTACAATGAAGCATCTCCTTAATGTAAATATGGAGTGAGTCAGCAAAGATTCCAGTTATACTGCAAATCATGGACATGGCTTCCCTTTTCCATGTCTAGATGATGAAATATCAGGGCTATTTAAGACACGCATCAATATTATATGTCAGTTTTAAACAATATCAATTATTATTAATTCATTGCAATTGGGAGAATGCAATTTAAGACACATACACCTGTCAGTTCTTGTCAGTCTGCTGGCTCATTTGTGTACTTTGTGTTGTGGACCTAATAAATGTCTAACGCAGAAGATATTTTTTTAACTGTATTGAATAGTTGTATATGATTACTGTTTTATAGGCTAATGTTTGGTACTTCCATCTGCAGACTGTGATCTACTTTTATGATCCAATTGATGTGGAGCAAGACCAAATCATAGAAGGTTCTGTGACCTTGACTCAAAGCAAAGAAAACCGAAGATTCATGAACATCCACCTGGCATATAAGTAAGTCGTAACCAGAAACATAAATACATTAGTCAACCTATTGATCTCATTTGTCATGGGTTAGATAAGCTGTAATATTTGAACTTGATTATGTTCGCTTTTGCAGTTCTGGTGGACGTTCGTTTGTAAAGGAATCTGTTATGCGGTAGCTCTGGGGCTCAATGCTAATTGAGATTACTCTTATTCATTCTTGGACAACATCCAAAATATCTCACCGTTGATGCTTTATATAAGACTTTAGCTAGGAGAGGGGGACAACATTCAATCGGAATTTCAGCTTCTAAATACATTCATCAGATTAGTATCTTGAATAGAGTTTCAGTGAAAAGCCTTGTGGTCGCTTTGTCATTCAAAAGAGCTAAGTATTTATTACTTTAACATTGCAACACAGTAGCAAAATTTCTGTTGCACAAATATTTTGAGTCTGTAACAAACACCACTGTTGCCTTAATGCCACAAGCTCACGGCGCTGCTTTGTCCTCCCCAACAAAATGTGGAGTCTCGTTCTTGGTTATCACCAAATGGAACAATCCTGGATCGTCTGTGTCCAACTTCTTTTCGACTGTTCCCCATCTGAAAGCATCAATAGGCAAGGCCTGTGTTTTACAGCTACCATCAGTTTCATCTTTCATGTGTGAAGTGAGCCTATGTCTGCTTCCATTATGACGGGTTGGGTGTTGCTCCTTTTATTTGACTGACTACTGAATACTGAATAGTATGAAATCTTAATAACAGATTGTAAAATGTTTAGATAATATAAAACTCTTATTAATAAATTGTCGCATTTGATACAACAAATCCAACCATCGGCAAGGGGAAGCTTCGCGCTCAGACCTGAAGCAACAAAGACTTGAATACTTGGAGGCTGTTGTGGCCATTTTATTCCCACAACATGTGAGTTCCAGGATGAAACATTGATAGGATGACACGGTCATTATTGTTAGGTGGTAGCTGGTTTATTAAATTTCGACTTCTGTTTTTCATATCTTTAGATGTCAAAGTACATGACTCTTACACACTTCATTAATCTCCGCTTATGAAATTTGAAGTTAATAAGTTCTGTTTGTTTATTTTATTTGGCTTCTTAACTATTTAACCCATAGTTATCAGCACCGGACCGGAGGTCGAACCGGTCAGGGATCCGGTTTCTGATTTTTGGTTGAACCGACGGTTCAAACCAGTTCAACTGCCGGTCCAATTACATGTAATATTTATCATATATAAAATTTTATGTGATAGTTCTCAAAAAATTATGAAAATAGGTTGATGGCCTGATAGCTTATGCGTCCGCTTTGGATTCGAAAGGGTTGGGATCGAATCCTGGTTTTATAATTTTATTAAACTCTAGTTAAGTCATTAATTATAATAAACATGTTCAACTGGTCCGGTTCAACGATTTTATAATATATCGGTCGGTTTATCCAGATTTTTCCAATTCAGAATGCAATCCGATATTAATTTCAAATCAGACCGGTACTAAATCCGGTTCCCAATCGAATTGACCGGTCCGGTCCGATTATGATAACTATGCTTTAACCTAATCATCTTATGTATATTAAATTTGCTTCTCCATTTTCTCTGGAATCATTTTCATATTGTATACTTTGCTTTTACTCTTTTTTACAATGAGAAAGACGAATAAGCAACTTCAAAAGTGAGTTGGATATGATTATGTGTCTTGTGATTATGTTATTGCGTGTCTCAGATCAATTTTCTCACTGAAATAATTAGTGGTGACACACTTCCACATCTTGATATAACTCATTGCAGATTTAAATTATTTGACAATACCTCTTAACGACAAGAAAATACCATGTTTATTATCTTGCCTCATTCAAATACTTTTTATGCTCATGCACTACCATGAAAGTGTATATAGTCAAACGTTTACCCTGAAATCCTTTTACAAAGAAAAGGTCAAAATAAAAAAAATTGGGAGGTCAGTAGTTCAAGTTTCAGTTCGAAATTTCAATAAAAATATTCCCACCTCTCATTTATGAGTGATAGAGAGGTCAACCTAACTTAACTCTCAAGCTCATTGGAATGAGTCAACTTGTGGTTGTCAATTTGCTCAAAAAAAGGACCATTAGTCCATTCTCAGGTCAGTCTGTTCAAGTTGTTCACTTATTTAGAATGCCGTAATGTATAAGAAGATATTATTAATACTCATATGAATAATTTCATTTATTGAAGATGTATTATTAATACGAATTTTCATAAGTAAATTTTCTTCCATGCCTGCATTATTAATACTTATTTCTATTTTAAACTAAACACATCACCATGATATTAATAATACTATCTCATTTCAAATACATGCAACCAAACGTGTACTAAACGCTTCCACAATAACGGTTCCCAAATCTTTAACTTTAGATGTCCTAAGTTGACTAGGACTCAAAATTTCCATATAAGAAGATCACAACTGCCCACTGAATGTTTCCCATCAAACTCAGACGCTCATTCCAATCCCTTATCATACATTCTGATCAAGCACTAAACTACTGAAGCATATTTAGTAATCCTCTTGACCGCAATCAAGTTCAAATTTATCAGCATGAATTCCAACTTCAGCCTGTTCGATGGGATCACTGCAGGGTTTCTGAGCAAAAAATCAGTGCAGTTTTCTTCTCCTCTACCTCAACCACCCAATTTGTCCATTTCAGCTACTGGCTACGATCACTCGCAAGAGACGAAATCTACACCACTGCGTGTTGCTGTGGATATTTCGAAGAAGAAGACGCTAGAGAATAACAAACCCGTGCGGTTGGCGTTGGAACTTGATGGAGTTGACTTTTTCGAGAACCTCTTGTGCCATTGTTGAATGTAAGCTCAGCTGACTTCACCAGTCATGATCAATGGCAGATAAACAAGAAACGAATTATAATTTCTCTTGTAACAATTCACGCAATGAATTTTCAGCAACACCCTGTAATGTATCTTTCCACTGACCAAATTTTTGCCTCAGTGAATTGAATTTCAGGAACTTTATTAAGGTTATCTGTTGGAAACATGACAGACCTTTGAACGTAAAATACAAACTTGATTAAAAATGAAGGTAGAAATAGTTGTTGCTCTTTTTCTTTCTTCAAAAGGAGAATGTTTCTCGCTTCTCACTCATTTTTGTTTTGTTTTTTCTTTTGCTGTTGATGTGTAATACATTATGTCCTTCTTTTCATCATTCTATAAGATAACTAAGAGTTTACCCTAACCATTAACAGAGTTTTTGAAAAATCATCAACATGACTTCTCCACGTAATGATATGTCCAAATCCGTAAAACATTTCTCTTGACCACGCATAAGAGGAAAAAAGGATTGGTTGGAAAACATATTCGGAATTTGACTGGAAAAACGTTGAATGACATGCATAGCCCTAATACTATTGGAAATGATCGAAAATGTTGGTCTGAACTCCGCTGAAAATTGGTACCTGAGGATGATTTTCTAGCAAGGTGTTTTTGGCTTAAAAGTGCTCGAAATTCTGTTTTTTTACCATTTTTATGAAGGAATCGTCCATCAAGCCATTCTGATCGTACAATAATTTTGCTAATTAATAAGTACGTAACCATACAAGGAAGATCAGTGTGTATTTCTCATATTATTTATTCACAATTCTCAATTCCATGACAAGTGAAGAAATTAACATTGCAAATATGTAAATTTCAAAAATAATACAATGTAACTGGTGGATATACAATGAATTCATTACATCAATACACGAGATGTTAGAAAAATACAGAAGCAGGTTATTAATTCAGAAAGACAAAGTTGTACACTTTTATACTATATTAACCACTCTAGTTATACATAAAAGTAATCACCAAGCAGCAAATTGTAACATCATCCGCTTTTGTCAATCTACTCTACAGTTTCGCTCGGATTGTTAACCACTGTTACACAGCCAGCCCAGAAATGTAGCCGCATCACTATATGACTGAGGAAGAAGGTGCCCACAGCTAGTTTTTAACAAAACGGATGGTCCTTCCCATTCCACATCATGACATCATCCATTCAATAAGCAGCGTCCAAGATGAGACTTTGCCGCAGGAACTCGCTCTTAGTGTCCTAGATTGTAGAGAGTCTCCTCATGTACTTTAATATTTATTTATCTACTGTTTTTGTAACACATGCACATAGAAAAAAGGAAAACAAGTCAGAATTTTCAGACAGCTAATGACAATTAATTAAGATGTGTTGGAGTATCTCATCTTACAAACACTCAAAGAGAATGTTGGACCTCTTATTTTCTGGTCGCGGAGCTACAGTGTTTCTGCCACCCATCTTTGGCCTAGACATACACATTGAAGAACCAAATTCCACTAAATACTAAAATAAAACTCTAAATAAAACTCAACACAGCAACGATGGCAAAACCCAGTCACTCGCCAGCAGTATATCTAGCTATCTTACTCAATCTTTAAGCCAATTTAATTACTTATGAAGAGGCAGGCGGAAAATTAGGTTTAATGGTAAACATACCAGGTTTAGGAGTAAATATCGTCGATCTTTGATAGTTGATTGATTCAATCCATTGTGTAACTAGTGACCCATCATTGTCTTTATCCATTTCTCGAACACGGCAGCACCAGTGCTCTTCCATGCTCGCAGCCGCATTTGACGGCAGCCTGGTTCTTTCTCACTCCTATTCCAACCTGATACATTAGGGTTTGTTTGTTTATATAAAAGAATTTATAACATTATTATTGGGAAATTTGAAACTACGGGCCTCACTGCTTAACCCTTAGATAGATGTGGGCCTCAGCATTCAACCAATATTATTCAAATATGACCAGCCAGTCTCAACTAATTGAGATCTAGTACTATATAATTTCTCTCTCTAATATCGCTCCTTCTAAATCTTAATTAATATTAACCGGTTGGAAGGGCCAGTTTCAACACTCTAACATCTAATAGAAAAGGTCCAGATTTTTCTTTGAACAAAATATGAGTTGTCGGTATGGTTCTACTACATCATATGCTCACTTGAAAATCTTAAAATATAAGCTTGAAGTCTCTAGAATGAGTCATATACAATCTATTGAGTATCATAATGCGGTATATATCCACTTTGTTTATGCCAGACACATCTTTGATCATCTGCATCAGTATATATAAAATGTCGTAGGGTTTCTTTGCTTTCATTCCACATAACACTTTTTAAATACGCTTCTATTACCGTTGACATGTTCCATTATTCGTTACAATAAGTACGCTTACAAAATCACCATTTTAATGTTGTCTACTTGTCTAACGAGTTTTAGTAGAATGACAAAGAAGTTTTCTATTCCCACAGGTAGATAAGGAGAAGATAAATTGGTGAATAGGGAAAAAAGAAGAAGCCATTAGAACAAACCCAAAATCATATATTTGAAGATATGGAAAGTGAAGGAAGAAATTAGATCCAACGACGATGAAGTCTTCTCCACGTATGGAAAGCCAAGTAGCAATAAGAGAGAAGAGCATGCATCAAGCCACCCCATTTATCTATTCAAGATCCTAAATCAATCGGAATCATGAATATAGCAAAGGAATTCATGAAAATCGACAAGACAAAATTTTCAAAAGAAATAACGATTGACCTCGAACCTCCAGAGGAATCAAATAGATGGCTTGAAAGATGTGCCATTTGTATTTTTTATAAGAAGAAGATTTATTGATATATCAAAATTGGCCATAACAAAAAACCGACGACAGAGACTGATACAACAACAGAAATACAAACTCAAAATCGGAAAGAAAAAAATGCAAAACAAACTGCAACCAAGAAGCAAGGGGGAAACTGCAAAAACTACTGAAACCAGCACAACACAAAGCATGGAAGTCTGAACTGCAATATGATGCCCGAGCTAGTATGAGCACTGCCCGATCTACAAAATGATCTTGAAAACCCTGGCTGATTGGAAACCAAATTTTTCAAGGAGAATAGATCCAAAACAGCAGGCACTGTGAATTACCTGAGCTATGAAAACACTAGAAATTTCTCACTAGATCCACTAGACATTTCAGACTTTTTCACATTTGGTGTGACCTCAATTTCAATAGAAATGTTTTATTATTTGGTCAGTACATCAAGATAAGTGATGTTACTGCTCAAGGAACTGAAGCTGGAGAAGTCTTATCAGGGGTAGAGACCAAAATTATGAAAACATCATTATTGCAAATATGGAGCAGTGGCACGGTGTCAATTTGACAAGTGTCGGAAATATGAAAGTGGTGAGGTGTTGTCGAAAAATCCAGTCATCATGTAAGTGTTAAGAATTTGCAAGAAAACGATGCAATTGTGCCGGAATCTGTGAGTGAAGGTTCAACTGCCAACTTCATTTTAAATAAAGATCATTTGATTAACTAGGTGTCCGAATAATTAGATGATGAGTTGAGAAACCATACGAAAGAATTGACATCTTCATTTAAAATTAGCCCACATCCAAAAGTAACACACATATGATGGTTATCCACACCGGTGAAAGGAATAAATTTCAAATTATACCTTCAATGGACACAGAAAAACATTAAAGTACATAATATAACAATTAAACATCAAAGTACATGAAAATGCTAATCCAATACAAAAGTACATTAAATTACCTATTAGTGCCATACATTGCGTCAAACGACATTGTATCACCAAAAACAGCATAGTTTTTCTTTGATACACTATTGGTCCAAAAGAGCCTAGTCAAACAACCGTCATTTACGTAGTATTCAAAAGAATAATCACTACATGACTGCTTCTTGTATGATAGTTTGTCAACTATCATCTGAGCATCATCACTGCCAATGAAAGACTTCATATCACGTTTGAAGTTTTTGTAATCAATCTTCTGAGCACCAATATTAGAAAACCCACCACATAACTCTTTAGAAATACTATGAGCAATACTTGCACCAATATTTAAATGCGAACACTCAACAATAAAAGACTGTTGAGAATAAGTCAGAATGCGACTTGACTTCAGAAACTGACGTGCTTGTCCGGCAGCAAAACGATGATTATGCTTCCCAACAAAGGATGCATATTTGTAAGAAGAATTAGTTGAATGTTTTATTAAAACCAACGCACCGAATCCGCAATGTAAAGAAGTACTTCTACATTTTCGAGGTTACTTGACTGTCAAGCGTATTATGCTTCTGCTGGTTGTAATGTCCCTCCCTATTGCAGTATACATATTTATACTTCAAAATTCAGTGGGAATTTTTCTTCTCACCACCACATCTGACGTCAAAACCACAAAGACGACCATATTGTTTATAAAAACATACAACCTCATCTAATGTTGAAAATTCCATACCAACTTTAGGGATAGAAATTTCAGCACAGGACGGGGTATAATACATCACACCATTAGGATATATTTCTGTACTCATCTAATTGTCATCTTCAATAACCGGCTGGTTACTTTCTACTTCAGAGCCCAAAAGGCTTGAAACTGAAAATACGAAATAAAGTACATGAAAACTATTGTAAAACAATAATCATTCCAAATATAAATTGTACTCTAAAAATACATCAGAAATAGACATTAGAAAGCAGAAAACACATTCAACTGGACAAAGACAAAACCCCAAATATAACTTAACTAAAACAACCCAGAACATATAAAAATCAGAAAACCCATAATGAACGAACCAAAATATTTATAAGCAACTGGAGATGGATGTGATACATAAAGCAGGAGAATAATCAAAAAAACCCAGAACTAGAGAAAATATAAGCAACAAAGGGTGCAAAAAGCAGCAACAAAACCCAAAATCCAAAAAGTATAAACCAGAACCCGGTGTATAACCCACTATATAACCTAGAACCCGAAGTATTGATGCTAACACATATCACCCAATACCCCCAAAAACACCAACAAACCAACAACAGCCACATCAAAACCACAGTACAACAACAACAAACACATTACACCCAAAACCCACAACAACAGCAAGAAACCAACAACAGCCGCAGCAAACCCACATAACTGATAGAAAAGCAGCAAAACCAAATTTATAATACAAAAAACACCAACCTCGAAATGACATTGAAGAATATACTACATTCGCACAACCCAAACAAGGAGATAGAAGAGAACAAACGCATAAATTAAGAACACAAACAATATGGAGCAAAAACAAGTTCAAAAACCCTGTGAGAGATGAATGATGAGCAACATATTGAACATTCATAAACAAGGAGAAGTAGGAGAGATTGGTGATGTTGCCTTCATTGATTGCGATCTGACAAACATACAGGTTGTACAATATAACATAAAAGATACATGGAAAACATTTCCCGCCTTCACTGTACTTACGATGTACTTTAGTCGAAATTGCCCTCATGCACTCTCCCATGTACCTGCCTCCCTCCACGTGTCGACCATCCATATGCACATGACGTGGCACAACCAACGAGAATCCCCCTGGTTCGCGGCGTGCAGCAACAAGGGGATTCTCATTTGAACCCCCTATATATATATATATATATATATATATATATATATATATACATATATAGAGGGTGGATCAGTTGAGAACCTCCTTAAGTTGAGAACCTTGTGGACAAATATGAACCAATCATTCTGTATATAAAACGACCGTGTTTTAATCACACGATATCTCTCTCTTTCACATCATTTATTATTGCCTATTAATTTACTTATAGCAATATATCTCTCGGAGCGGATCCTTCCCATATATATTTGTCCCACAGACAACATTGTAAGGGCGATAATTATGATATCAGCTTACAATTAATTATTGTATGAGGAGTGCATATGAAAAATAGTAATATAGTGGAGTTATGCAAAGTAATAAATCCACCTCTTCTGTTATATGTGTTAATTTCATAAATATATGCATATAACAATTTCTTACACAAGTTTAGTGGCCAATTAGTAAGTTAAACTGAGGCAAGCACGGAGTAAAAGTAGGGGTTTATGGAAAAGTCTAGCATGCAGAAACTATGAAGTAGCTTGATAGTTCCATAAAACATCAAGATAGCAAAGTCTATAACAAGGTCGATGTAGCGAACGAAGTCAAATAATTAATGTAAATTCTTTCTTCACATTATGGAAAAAATGGTCTATTGCTCTAGTTTGAAATTGTAGTATTTGGTCAAAAAACTATCGCCAATCAGCTATGGCGCCGAGCATGTCGATAATTTTAATTTCGACGCATTTGTGGGCGTCATAAAGAAAAATGCGACAAATTTTGAGCGTCACAATGTTGTAAATAAGTGACAGGATTTCACTGTTGCTTAATTGTTTTGAAAACTATAGTTTCATATTTGTATCCATTACGAACTTGCATTTCAAATAGCAATATTTATATATATAACTTTCTGAATTGCTTCAAAAGAACATACACAAAGTAGGCTCACATGCCTAATATATCTATTCTTAAATCATCGAAGGCATAAAAATCTTACAATATTTTTATTTTTTAATAATATAAATTATAATGCACACATCTGACCATCAAGATTCAAACTTTAAACGTGAAGTTGTCAGGCGGAAAATGTTTGAAAACAACGTCTTTTGATAACCAAATGATGTAATTTTCGCACACAAATCTAATTCTTATAATAATACTAGGTTTGAAATGTAATGATAAATTTTAATTTAGAAAATCAGTCCAATCCAAAACCCATTTAAAAATTTTCTCTTTCATATTATGCTGTCAGTATGATTTTGTTGTGTATGGTGGTTGTGCGCAGGTAAAAAGATATTTTTAATGATTGATATAAAGTAGATTTCTTCACTGCATGTCCATTTTGGGTTTAGATTAGGTTGGACGTAGACGTGATTTAGAGATTTGAAATGGGACCTGCCGCACTTAAAGTTAAACACACACATGTATCATTTGATTAATTACTGTTTGCCTTGCTATGCAATTTGTTTTTTAGGGATAAAATCCAAAAGGGGCCCTGAACGCTTATCCAATTGCTATCACGATTTCCAAAAAGGGTGCGATGAAAAAAAAATTAAACTGATTTTCTAAAATAAAATTTACCATTACATTCTTAACCTAATATTATTACAAGACTTAGATTTGTGTGCAAAAATTACATCGTTTGGTTATCAAAATAAATTATACCATTTTGCGCACATAAAGAAAACGACGTCTTTTGATAACCAAATGACGTAATTTTCGCACACAAATTTAAGTCTTATAATAATATTAGGTTTGTATTGTAATGGTAAATTTTAATTCAAAAAATCAATTCAATTTTTTTTCATTGCACCTTTTTTGGAAATCATGGTAGTTCTGACCGCAATTGGTTAAGCGATAATAGTTCAGGACATCTTTTGGATTTTTCCCCTTTTTTTTTATTCTATTACTTTTTCCAAAAGCAAAAGACAGATTTGTTTACTTAAAGCACTAAAAAGTTGACAGCACAATTATTGTTTCTTTCATATTGACGTGTAGACATATTTCTGTCATCTTTTATATGTCATTTAATTAAATTTTTTTATAAATTTTTATTTGTCAATTAATAATTTTTAATGTGTATTTAATATCAATAACTACCTTAAAATGTCAAACATTAATCATTTTATTATCATAATTAATAAAAAATACATTCCTCAGCAGTAATTATCTATCAATTTTACTTTTTGCACAATTTTTTTTAAAAATATTAACCACCTACTAATTAAATTTATCCAACCGCTAGCATTAACTTCACTTTAATCTATTCAAATTAACTTTAAACGACATATATTAGAGGACGGATGGAGTATTAGACTAATTTGAGGATCGAAAAACTAACTCTCGCCTTCCACTCTTTTTTCAATAAATATTAGGAAATTTTCCTTTTCTCAAACCAATTCACTGTCACTGAAAATCACATAATTTTAAAAGTAAATCATGATTACTGTGTTCTCATGTGTAAAACACATTACTAATTACATTATCATTTTTCTTATTTAGCAAATGTCATTTTGATTGGTTGTTAATATATGAAACCGTGTAGTTTTGAGATTGTTGTCTATTACTTGCGGACTCGATTCTCAATACTAATTTTACTCTATGTAGTAAGTATATTTTAATTTTTTGAAATAAGTAATAATGTTAGGTAATTTGATGACTGATTTATTTTGAAAAACTAGAGATTATAAAATTTTTATTTTTATTAGATTTCTTTTAAGTATTTAACTCCAGATTCATGAGATACCTTTTTTTAAGAAATACGAATAATAATATTCAGGAATAAGTATAAAATAGGTGTATGTAGTATTTTCATTTTAAAAATCACAGTCATCACATTTTAATTTTAAAATTCACAGTCATTAATAATTGAATTTATAATTAAAATCATAATTACTACTGACAAATTATAATTAAGAGCCTAAGTAAAACAACATCATTTTAATACATTTTAATTCAACTTTTAATCTTTTTTTAAATATTTCAATCTAGTATCATCATCTCACCAATATGCAACAACCAATCAATACATCAAATTTGCTCCATTTAAGAAGGATAAGAGTATTAGAAAGTGTTTGCACTGAATTAAGAACAAAAAGATTATAGTTATAAGTTGTAATTATAAATTGCTCCATTAACAAAAATGACAAGTTTAGAATATATGGTGAGATGAGGATATGTATTTCAAAAAAAAATTGAATGCAAAATGTAAAAAAATGGTGCAATTTTAGTTAAGTGTTTAATTATAATTTGTAAATAGCAATTATAAATTATAATTATAAATTTAATTATTGAACAATAGCTTTCAAATTTGGAACGACCATGTGATTTTTAATTGAAGGTGGCACGTACCACCATTTTTTACTTTTTTTTTTAATTTTAAAACAGTGCATCAGTGTAATCTAAAATTTTAAGTTGTCAAGTTATTCTTAATATAATAATATAATCGAAATAATATAATTTCTATAGTATAATTTAATTTATTTTTAATAAAATAATATAAGTTTTCTGTTCTCTTTCTTTTCCGACCAACTGATCTAAATAATTTTAACAAGTTACAATAACAACAAATTATTCTTCTGATCTGTCTCGAATTTTAAATGCTTGTTTTTAGTGTGTTGCACTTGATATAACCCTTATTATATTTCTAGAAATAAGGTATATTTAATAATTGCTCTACAACATTCAAACTATCCTCTTTTCATATATTTTTTATCTAATTTATCATCCATTTTCATTTATTTTTGATTTTACCATATTTGAAAAAACCAAAGTTGTGAATCGCGGTTTTTGTCAAGAAAACCGCGGTTTCAAACCGGTGATTTTATTACCGCGTTTTTTTTAAAAAAGCCGTAGTAACCGTGATTTTTTTAAAAAAATCACATTTTCAAACCGCGAAAATGAAATCATCGATTTGAAACCGCGGGTTTCTTGACAAAAATCGCGGTTCACAATTACGATTTTTTCAAATAGGATAGAATTGAAATTTAAAAAAATGAAGGGTATATTAGATAACAAAACTTAAAGATAGGGTAAGTTAAAAAACAGTAATAAAACATGTTTCTTGATGATAAAAACTAGTATAATATAAACAATGATGTAAGAGAAATGAAAATGGTTAATCAGAAATAGTATATAGATTTTCAATTTAAAATTAATAAATTTATTCATTAATTATAAGAATTCAAGATTGTATATACTATATTTTTTTATTAATTTCAGTTCAAAAATTAAGAGATTGTTAAGGGTGTTTTCATAAATTCATGATTGATAATTTATGAAGTACTTTTACATATATCAGGATTTAAATTTATATATAATATAGCTTGTTTTTGAAAAATAAATAAACTTTTGTATGAAGTCAGAGTGGACCGATTTAAATTTCGGAGAGATCGACATTTAGGGCAGATATGAGTGAAATGAATAAAAAATAAATAAACTTGGTAAAGAAGAAAAGTTAAGTATGGGAGGTGGTAATGGGTGTGGGGACCTTCATGCAGATCCGTCCATGTTAGTTATGTTATGTGACGATCCATTTAATGATTTTCTGACAATCAAAACCCACCAAAAACATCCTAAGCAGACACCCGAAGACACAGTGTGTGTGTGAACAAGAGCAATTCAAACCATTCACTTTCCCTTTCACTATGACAAAAAATAAATGCAAAGTAAAGCAAACCCAAAAAGAAAAGGAAAAGAAAAAGATCCTCACTCCACTCCGCTCCCTTTGCCTAAAGAAAATTCTTCAACCCACATTACGGATGGATCGAGGATCATGGAGCCACTCAAAGAGATGCCGAGCCAGACTGTGAAGCTAGCTCATCCAGTTGTTGAATGAAAGCGCGAGTAAAGACTGTGTGTAGCTTCCTCTTTCCAATGGATGTCTTGTGTCTAACTAGTTGAGAGACATGGGTTTGCTGATCTTTCAGGTTCTTCTGCTTCTCATCATCTGCCTCGTTTCGCCTCATCTGCTCCAATCCCAACTCACAAGTATGTGTAACAGTCTTGCTGCTTTTTCAGAATGTTTTTTGGTTCCTGGGTTTTGATTTTTCTTGATAATTTCATATCATTTTTTTTTTGTCGTTTGAAGAATTTGTGAGCATCGACTGTGGAGGGTCAGAGAGCTACACTGACCCGTTAAACGGGTTGTCATGGAGCTCAGACAGGGACATGATTGGCTTCGGAGAATCCGTAAAAGTTACAGATGACCCAGCTGCAGGCACCGCCACCGGCAAGCCATATCAGTGGCGGAGAGACTTCCCAAATGACAGCGGTAGCAAGTACTGCTACAAATTGGGAACAGAGGAGCACCGGAGGTATCTTATTCGCGCTACGTTTAAGTATGGGAGCTTGGAGGATCAGGAGACATACCCCAAGTTTCGACTGTATTTGGATGCCACTCAGTGGGCGACTGTGATAGTTGAAGATGGATCGAGAGTGTATGTGAAGGAGATTATTATCAGGGCCGTGTCTAGCTCCGTTGACGTGTGTCTTTGCTGCGCAACCACTGGGTCTCCTTTCATATCCACTCTTGAACTGAGGCCTTTGAATTTGTCCATGTATGCTACTGATTTTGAGGATAGTTTCTTTCTAAAGGTTGCCGCCAGGGTCAATTTCGGTGCCTTGAACAAGGATGTCATCAGGTATTTTCTGCACCCTTTTGCTTATGCCCATTGTTGAAATCTTTTTTATGTTCAGTGGAAGTGAGGATTGTGCAGCATATGACATTAGTGATTGTGGTCTTCCCCGGATCAGGTATCCTGATGATCCTTATGACCGGATTTGGGACTCAGATCTTATTAAAAGACAGAATTATCTTGTGGATGTTGCCCCTGGCACAGAAAGAATCAACACGACGAGGAGTGTAGAGATCCGGACAAGGGAGTACCCGCCTGTCAAAGTGATGCAAACTGCTGTGATTGGCACAAAGGGGACACTTAACTACAGACTGAACTTAGATGATTTCCCTGCAAATGCTCGAGCCTATGCATACTTTGCGGAAATCGAAGACTTGGCAGCAAATGAGACACGTAAGTTTAAAATGACGCAGCCATACATGCCGGATTACAGCAATGCAGTGGTGAATATTGCTGAGAATGCTAATGGCAGCTACACTCTATACGAACCTAGCTACATGAATGTATCTCTGGAGTTTGTATTGTCGTTTTCCTTTGAGAAGACCCAAGATTCTACTCAGGGGCCGCTCCTGAACGCTATCGAAATAAGCAGATACTTGAAGATTGCCTCAAAGACAAGCCAACGCGACAGTAAGTGCATGACCGAATATAAGGCTTGGCGTGAGACATTTTTTATTGAATAATGGGTAACATTTGGCATTATATGAACTCATTAACATCTTTGACATTGTAGTGACTGGTCTTAATGTACTTCGCTCAATGGATGCTGAAAAACCTTGGGCAAACGAAGTAGGGGATCCTTGCGTTCCTGTCCCGTGGAAATGGGTGACTTGCAGTTCAGATACACCACCAAGGATTGAAACAATGTAGACCCTCTTTACTTTTCTGTACAATTATTTATTGGAATTGTTTCATATATTTAGAACGGATATTGAAGAAGATGTTTCATACTAGGCTCTGCACTCATAGCCGACCTTAAGAATATCTATTAGTTTTCTCTTGTGGTAGTGATTGGTATCAAATCGTCTTTTGAGCTTGTAAATCTTTGGGCTGCTAGGCGATATGTTTGTATTTTTAACAGCAGTTTCTGTACGAAAAAATTGTCTTGAAAACTATATATTCAGAAACAGATTTCAACGTTTGATCAGCAG
Source organism: Kalanchoe fedtschenkoi (assembly GCA_002312845.1). Classification (NCBI taxonomy): domain Eukaryota; kingdom Viridiplantae; phylum Streptophyta; class Magnoliopsida; order Saxifragales; family Crassulaceae; genus Kalanchoe; species Kalanchoe fedtschenkoi. The sequence continues at coordinate 230,435 of NQLW01000087.1, forward strand.
AAAAGTTTCCTGGTCTGCTAATTCAATGACAGTGATCTGTCAGGAAAGAATTTGAAGGGCCAAATACCATCGGAGCTCATGAGCATGGATGGCTTGACTGAGCTGTAAGTCTAGAGTTGTACCGAAAGCTTGTCAGTTTTATTTCCCCTTTTCTGCAGTCACAAAATTCAAGGTTTGACTTCCACATATTTAGATGGTTGGATGACAACTCTCTAAATGGCCCCATTCCTGATTTGAGCAATCTCATAAACCTGAAAATACTGTAAGTTTACGATAGTTTGTTCTGTGGGGTTCCATACTATGTGGTTGCACAGCAGCTAACACTGTTTCCGTCAATGAATTTGCAGACATCTGGCGAACAACTCTTTGTCAGGTCAACTACCTTCCTTCCTCAGCACATTACCGAACTTGCAAGAAATGTATGGACCAATCTCTTGGTATGTTTTCTATTCCGCAAGACCTGTAAATTAACGCTTTGTCTCAAAATTTGACAGCTACATACAGAACAACTCTTTCAGCGGTGAAGTTCCTCCAGCTCTGCTTAAACGAAAAATCTTCCGGTAAGTGGGCTTTCGATTTGTCGCCATTTTTAAACCTGTTACTTATTTTGAGAAGGTTGATTATAGCTATTAAAAATATGATTTGGCGAGCCATTAGTATTGTTGCTGGACATTATATAAACCAATGATGATAACCATATCATGCATGCATTAGCAGCTTGATTCGCAACGGGATCGATATAATACGCAGTCGTTGAATAATGAAGATATCTGAATTATTTTTCTTGTTGCAGTTTTGAAGCCAATCCTAAGCTACACAGAGCAAAAAGACTAAGCACGCACGCAAAGTTGACACTTGGGATTTCAGTAGGACTGCTTGCTACTATTGCTATTGTACTGCTAGTCATTTTACTGATGTTTCACAGCCAGCAACGGCAAGGATCACACAAAAGGCATGGCACGAAAGGTGAGCACTCACGGATGACATTGGAATATTGGAAGGGACCTGTCAGGACCCTGGGATTGTAATGTAAGAAACTATGTTTTGTGCTTTTCAGGTGATTCAATTCGAATAAGCTCCAAGGCTTCAAATTCCTATTTCACATCTCGTGGTCGTAATGTAATGGAAGAGGGTACAGCTTACTCAATTCCTCTTGCCGACCTGGAAGAAGCCACTGCCAATTTTTCGAAAAAGATTGGCAAGGGAAGCTTTGGCCTGGTCTATTATGGGAAGATGAATGACAGGAAGGAAGTGGCAGTGAAGGTTATGTCTGACTCTTCTAGCCACAACACAAAACAGTTCGTGAATGAGGTAGATCAGCTTCGCCACCTATATTGACATTAAGCTTTAATTCCAAAAGGAAACGAAATACGATTACCTCTACAAATTTTTTTTCAGGTTGCCTTGCTCTCGAGAATTCATCACAGGAACTTGGTTCCTTTGATTGGGTATTGCCAGGAGGTCCATCAGTGCATCTTGGTATACGAATATATGCATAATGGGACCTTAAGGGATCACATTCATGGTTTGTTCACGAATCTATTTATCAGTATTATCTGATAAAGCTTTTTTTTTTGTTTGCATCATCTTGTTGGTTGCGCAAAATGTTTTTACTGTATTGTCTTGCATAATCTGTTGACAGGGTCTGTCGGTGGAAAGCAATTAGACTGGCTAGCTCGTCTTCAAATTGCACAAGATGCGGCAAAAGGTCCTTCCGCCTAGAGTAATCTTTCTGCTTTTGATGATGCTTTATTATCCTGTCAAGCCTTTACGATAATATTTTTGCAGGCCTGGAATATTTGCACACCGGATGCAATCCCAGCATCATTCACAGAGATGTGAAAACAAGCAACATTTTGCTTGATGTAAATATGAAGGCAAAAGTATCAGACTTTGGACTCTCAATACAATCGGAAGATGATTTGACTCATGTTTCAAGTGTCGCAAAAGGAACTGTAGGCTACCTTGACCCCGAGTAAGACCCAATAGGTTATTGTTTAGAACCATGCATTGTCAAAGTGTCAACTGCCGCAAGCACATTCTTCACTGACAACATTTTATTTATCAGATACTACGCTAGTGAGCAATTGACAGAAAAGAGTGATGTATACAGTTTTGGGGTCGTTCTTTTAGAGCTTCTTTCTGGGAGAAAACCGGTTTCAGCAGTAGAATACGGCGCAGACTGGAGCATTGTTCTTTGGGTAATGATTAGTTCTCACTGGTTATGGTTCCTCGTAGTTTTTCCATGCTAGACAAACAGCGGACATTAAACTATGAATTGCACTACAAGATTTATAAATGGAGGAAATATGTTTTAGGGTTAAAATGACCGAGATGAAATGTATGCGATGGGCCACCTCACGTTCCACAATAATCCTTGTATATGTTGTCTGCAGGCAAGATCGTTGATCCGAAAAGGGGATGTGGTCAGCATTATGGACCCATATCTAACAGGAAAAGTTAAAATAGAATCCATCTGGAGAGTGGCTGAGATAGCGATCCAATGTGTTGAGCCACGCGGCCATTCCAGGCCGAGGATGCAAGATATCATTTTGGCAATACAAGATGCTATCAAGACTGAAAAAGCCGGTGAAGGCAATGACGAACAACCCTCGAGTAGCTCAGTTGTACAATCTACACGGAAAACATTGTTGACAAGCTTTCTTGAGATCGGAAGCCCCAACATTTCCCACGGAAACCTTGCACCATCAGCGCGATAACTTCATCGGCAATCATTTTGTCTGCTTAACTCATTGGTAAATGGGAATGGGATACAAATGATCAGTATGTAACTATGTATGTGTTGTTGAATTTGGTGTTTCAGTACCCACAACAGGTATGTACATTTTCAAGTGCTAACAATATGGAAAGTAGTCACTGCAGGTACAACGTTTGATGGGTATACACGATGGCGTTGTGTGTCAAGAATGTAGATGATGTTGTATGTATTCTTAGGGTTACTTTTGTGATGGTCAGGTCCATTTCAGTGTTATGTGGATTCATATCAATATGTTACATTTCATACAACTTGCACAATTTTTCTTGTGGATATTGATAGCTGACGTCATCAGCTTGCACCCCAAAT